>JAODAL010032763.1:0-46484 GCA_025379985.1 Phyllomedusa bahiana
AAAGATTTCCCCCGTTTGATAAATCAGCAGGGTTTCTCCAATTCCTGCATTTTCCCTCTCTTTTTGGGGGTGGGGGGAAGGAAAGTGCTGAGTTTCGTTTTTTGTAACGGGGTTTGGGAGGGGGTGGCCCCAAAAATTTGTTATTCATTTTTTGATTCCCTTTAATGCAGGATCGGGGGTCGAGGGGCCCCAGCAAACTTTTTTCCCCCATCTTCCTCCTCCGCCTCAAATCCAGGGCCAACCTTTTTCCAAAAGCAGGGAAATCGGAAAACGTCATGTCCGGGAATCCCTTTCCTCCCTTCGCTTCCCCCGCCTCAGCTTCAGCACACCCTTTGGACTTTTTCAGATGCTGTACCCTAGAGCTGAGGCGCTCCCCTTGCACTCCCGGGAAACCCCAAACCCCACTGCTAAAAAAAGACTGATAAATTTTGTAAAAAACTTTTTTGGGCCTTCGGGAAATTCAAACGGAGAGAAAGGGCTTTTGTGTCCACATTTGTGTCGGGTCTCCTCCTCCGTCGTTGGTGGGACCTGCTTTTCAAAAGTGCCCCAACGATCGTTCCAAAAAACAAAGGTTTACCACAATGCTCATGTTAAAAGGGGCCCTTTTGTCCGCACTGACCATTTTGGGGGGCTTCTTAAAAAAGGGGGAAAGGGAGGGTTGCAGAGCTTTTTTTCCCTGCCTCCACTCTGGGAGGGCTCAACCCCCCAAGGGTCCCCCCCGCTGCTTTTCAGGCCATGTGTCATTTCGTACTGCGTAAGGGCTTTGCGCTGCTCCCAAAATCCCCTGGGCATGTGGAGGGGGGGAAATTCCCAGCGTTTTGGGCCACATCAGCAATGAGAGGGTTGGAGGGAAAGGCCGAGCTGCGTGCAACTTTTCCCCGGGGCAGGACGAAGCAGGGTGCGAACGGGGGAAAGTGTGACCCTCAGCCCCTCGACCCTTTCCTCAGCAGGCAGCCCCAGACCCGGGTAGCGTTTTTGAAATTTCGGGACGACGAGGTTCATGACATTTTGCCAGGCAAGGGATGGCTCCCAGTTTCCCGATTTTAAGGGTGGCCAGGGGGGTTTTTGACCCCGGGCAAAAGGGTTTCTTGCACCCAGCCGGCGCTCGGTCTATTGCAAAGACCCTCCACACTCCGCCTTTGTGTTTGACGGTCTCCAAGACAGTTTAAAATTTCAACAGGGCCCTGGTTTTTTTGGAAACGTGATGCTACCAGTGGCCCGGGGGGGGGGAAAAAAAAAAAAAAAAACCCTTTTGGGGCAAAAAAAAAAAAAAAAAAAAAAAACCAAAAAAAAAAAAAAAAAAAGCCCTTGCCCGTTTTAAAGAGGGGGTGCGCCCGAGCCTGAGGGGCTTACCTTTACCACCAAACATCCACCCAGCTCACCCGGGTGAGCTACACAGGGGATATAGGGGGCCTTTGGGCCGTCTTACTAGCCCCATTTTATCAGTGGTCATTTGGGGACTTTGCCGGACCCCGATGAAAGAAAACGCCCCTTAAAATTTTAAAAGATGAAAAACGGGCTGCCTGCCAGCTTTTTGGTAGGGGGGGGCCATGATTGTGGGGGAAACCCCATTTTGTGTCCACCAAAAACGGAAAGGTAACTTTTCCAAGGCCAAAAGCCTGGCAATCCCGCCCTTTCCCAAAGGCTTTTGGCTTTGGGGGGTTTTGGGGTTTTAAAGGGGTTTTTCATTGCTCTCAAACCGGTAGACAGAAGGTTGGTTTGCTAAAACGGGCCCGCTGAAACGGCGTGGGGGTAAAAAAGGGTTGGAAGGAAAAAGGGGTTGGGAAAGGGTCTCTGGTGGTGCTTGGGGTACTCGGGCGAGGGTGGAGGCTGAAGCGGAGGCTGACCCTTTGATCATGACCCCTGAGGACATGGGAGCTGAGGAACGCGGGGTTTCATGGCGGAGGAGGGGGAAAGGGGGAAAGACAGATTTGTTGTGACAGGGGTTTGGAAAGGGCCCCGGGATGGGTTTGGGGCCCTTTTTTCCCCAAAAATTTTTTCCCTCCATTTAAAAACTCAAGCATTCACTGAAATTGTGACTAGACAGTTGGTGGGGGTTTAAAAACCCCTAAATTTTTTCCCTCTACTGATGCGTTTTATGGCAAAGACGGCATATGACATCACTGGGTGAATGAGGCTTGCGGGTAAAACCCCCAGGCTTGAGGGGTTTCCTGGACCTTTTCAAGGGCGATAACAAAGGAGGGGTGTTTCCGCTGCTCGGGTCGGGGAATAATCTCAGCGGACTTTTTGGGGGACCGCCCTTTTCCTTTTTTGGGGCCCGGGAAACCCCGTACTGGACACTACCCCCATCGTTTTCCCCCTCATCCGTGATGAAGCGCTAGCAAGAAAATTTTTTCCTGCGGGAAAAAAACCACGTTAAATCCAAAATTTGTCATCATCATCTCATCAACACGGGTTTGTTTCCTGCCCCTGACTTTCGCATCCTGGAGCTGCGGGCTACAAGCAACGGGCCCACTGAAAAGGCCGTTGCCGACCGCCCGGGATTTTTCCCGATTGCCGGGCCCTTCCTTCCCCTTCCTATGAGGGCACCCAGCGATTGGGCATCGAGAAGAAAAAAATCCTCTTTGCCTTTTGATCTTTTGAAATGTCTTTGCCCAAAACCCGCTTTTTTGTCTTTTAAAGGGAGGTCTTCAAAAAAATGGATTACCCACAGTTGGGTACAGGGGTTGCCCTTTTGGGGCGGGCCTTCGTTTCCCATTTTTGGAACGGATGTGCCCGGGATAAAGAGGGACTTTTGGTGGCCGGGGGACATGGGGAAAGGTAAAACTGCGGGAAAGAAGGTTGCATTAACCACTGAAAACAGTTTGGCGCGCTTTTCGTTACTTAGTTCACGGCCCTGACCAGCGAGACGGGCCCTGAGGGCCCCTGAAAAAAAGGAAATCCGTTTGGCTTGCGTGTTTGGTCCCCAGCTCTGGAAGGACCCTTTCTCTCGTACCTCTACCTCCTTGCCCTTACCCCCCCTCTTTGCTCGCTTACCCCACAGTTCGATCCATTTCAAAAAGATATAAAAAAAAAAAAAGGTATGGAAGATTTTTTGACATTCTTATTGAAAGACGGAAAATAAAGCTTTTCAAAAACCCCCTCAATTTCTGGGGAAATTTGGCTTTTTTGCAGCAATGCCCAAAACAAAAACCCGTTTACAAAAATTTTTTTCCCTATAAAAAATTTTTTTTTTTCGTAAAACCCTGGCTTTTAAAAAAAAAGGGGCCCCCGCACCAAAAGCAATCCCAGCTATTTAAAATTTTTATACGGATAACAAATGGGGGTTTTTTGCACCAATAAAATTTTACACCAACATTACTAAAAAAATTTTTCTGTATCCAAATTTAAGTCCCAAGGTGGCTATTTGAACAAAACTGGGGCGAAACCAAAAAGGGAAATTACACAAATTAAAAAGTTATACGGAAAAAAAAAGGTTTTTGCCCCAAATTTAAATTTACAAAAAATTTTACTAAAAAAATTTCTGTACCCCAAATTTAATTAAAACGTGGCTATTTAAAAAAAAACAAACGCACAAAATAAAAGAAACAATTTCACCTCAGGGGGCAGGTGTGCGGGGCCAAAAAGTGGAAAAAAAATTTCCATTTCAATGCAGGTTCAAACCCAAAGTCTGGGCTGCACAATATCCCAACCCTTTTTTCCAAACCCCTGTCTGAAACTTTCCGGGCTACCCCCCACTTTTCCGCCGCGGGACACCCTAGTTTGCTTCTTTAAAAGCCCTCTGCCCTAACAAAATAAGAACTGAAATTCTCTACCTTTTCCTATATTCTAAATGTTCACACCCAAAAAAGCTTTATTTTTGCTGTATGAATAAAGATAAAACTGTGTCCCCCTGAGCTGAGCTGATTGAGACCCCCAAGCAGACGTCTTGTTTAGTTTTAAAAACACTGAAAGACTGATGCTAAACGGGAAAACGCTGTTCAATGCACAGCGGGTTACTGTTTTTTTTCCAGCCAATAAACAAACCATACCATCACAGTAAATGACTCTCACCCCCCAGCTCGCTCTGCCCCCTATGCTCTAAGCTGATTTGTGGCCGGGCAAAAAAAGACCCGGAAGCGGCACAAAGGGGCGATAGTAATAGATTACCTGTCAGAAATTTTCCCCCTAAAATTTTTGCGTGATCGGGAAAATTTTCCCATCACCCTAAAAAACTTGCCAATTTCAACTTTTTCCGATTATAATCGCTCATCCCCCCAAAGATAACTTTATTTTGGCCCGGTTTATAAAAAACCATGGCAAAATTTAAAATTAGATGGTTTGGTTTTTATCTTTTCTATCATTAAAAAAAAAGCCCTAACTAATATTTTTTCAATCTAAGGCCCGTGTGGAAGGGTTTTTTTTTTTTTTTAAAGGGTTTTTCTGTAATTTTTTTTAGTACTTTTTTTGGAAAAACAAAGCAACTTTTTGATAACTGTATTCCATTTTTTTTGGGAACGAGATGAGCAAAAAACATTATTCAAGTATTGCTTGTTTCTTTTCATTTTTCCCCTTTTTTTATAAAAAGTGGTGATTAAAAACTTTAAGGATTTTTAGGGGGGGAAAAAGAATTTAAAAATTTTTAATCGAGGGATAAAAACCCCCCGAGTTTAAGCCGAGGGAACCCCACCCTTTTTTCCACAAAAAACCCCGGGAAAAATTATTGACTCAGTATAAAAACCCAGGGTGGAAAACGCAGCGGGTAGTGGTTTTTTTTAAAAATTTTAAAAATTTTTTAAAATAAAAAATTTTAATAACATTAAAAAGGCAGTTTAAAGTCCCCCATAGGGAGATATAGGCAGGTTTTAGGCAAATTTTAAAAGTCCCCCCCTAGGGGAGATATAGGGTGGTATATGTCCCCCCCTAAAGGGGAGGTTAAAGCTGGTTTTTTTTTAGGGGACTATATTCCCCCCTGGCAGGGGTTTTAGGCAGGTTTTAGGGGTTTAAAAGGCAGGTATAGGTCCCACTAGGCAGGTTATAGGCAGGGATAGGGTTTTAAAAGGCCCGGTAAAAGGTCCCCCCAGGCAAAATTTTAGGATGGTTAAAAACGTCCCCCAAAGGGAGGCTATAGGCAGGGATAGGTCCCCCTAGGCAGGGGGTAGGGAGGTAAATGTCCCCCCTAGCCAGGGGATTGGCAAAGGGAATTTTGGTTTTTATAGGCAGGTTTAAAAGGGCCCCTAGGGAGGTTATAGGAAAGGGATAGGTCCCTCTAGGCAGGGCCCATAGGCCCGGGGATGGGTTTTCCCCCAGGCAGGCAAAAGGCAGGTAAATGTCCCCCCAGGAAAGGGGTATAGGCGGGATAGGGCCCTAGGAGGCTAAAGGGAGGTATAGGTCCCCAGGCAGGTTAGGTGTTATAGGCCCGGTATAGGTTCCCCCAGGGGGCTATAGGCAGGGTTTTGGTCCCCCAGGGAGGGGTATAGGGCTAAGGTCCCCTAGGAGGCTAAGGCAGGGTATAGGCCCGTTATAAGGCCCCCCTAGGCAGGCTATAGAACCGGTATAGGTCCCCTTGGCAGGGTATAGGCAAAGGGATAGGTCCCCCAAGGGAGGCTATAGGCAGTTTAAAAAGTCCCCCATAGGCAGAAAATAGGGAGGGTATATGTCCCCCATAGGCAGGGTTTTAGGGTGGTATAGGCAAACTATAAGTTCCCCCCTAGGCAGGTTATAAGCAAGGGATAGGTCCCTTTTAAAGAGGTAATTGGCCCCCATAAAGGGATGGTTTTAAAGGGCCCCCCTAGGCAGGCTATAGGCAGGTATAGGTTTGTTATAGGGAGGTTAAAGGGCGTTATAGGGGAGGTATAGGTCCCCCAGGAAAAGGCCCATTTGGAGGATGTATAGGTCCCACTAGGCAAAGGGTATAGGCAGGTATAGGTCCCCCTAGGCAGGGTATGAGGTAAATGTCCCCCAAGCAGGCAATAGGCAGGTATTGGTCCCCCGGGGGCTAAAGGCAGGAAAAAGGTCCCCCAGGCAGGGGAAAAGGGCGTTATAGACAGGTATAGGTCCCCCAGGGAGGTATAGACAGTTATAGGTCCCCCCCAGGCAGGCTTTTACTCGGTTAGGTTCCCCCAGGGAGGCTATAGGCAGGGCATAGGCAGTTAAAGTCCCCCTAGGCAGGCTAAAAGACGATATAAGGGGCCCCCAGGAAAGGGATTTTGGGGGGTATAGTCCCCCCAGGCAGGGTATAGGCAGGGGATAGGCAAAGGGAAAAGGTCCCCCTAGGGGAAAAGGGTATAGGGAGGGTATAGGCAGGTATAGGTCCTCTAGGGGAGGGTAAGGAAAAATAAAGGGCCTCTAGGTAGGCTATAGGGGGTATAGGTCCCCTAGGTAGGGTATAGGGAGGTATAGGTCCCCTAGGGGGTATAGGCAGGCTATAGGGAGGTTTTAGGGGCCTCTTGGTAGGCTTTAGGGAGGCTATAGGCAGGGATAGGTCCTCTAGGTAGGCTATAGGCAAAGGGGATAGGCAGGTATAGGTCCTTTTACCCGGCATTTGACAGGGGTTTAAAAACCCAAAAATAAAACCCCTTACCCGGGTCCCCGCTGCTCCTCTCCCCCCGCCCTCTCTGCCTCCTTTGCTGTCCGGCCTCCCGCGCGCCCCCTTTCCCCTTTGGCCCTTTCGGCACAGGCGGGGGAAATTAAACAAGGGGCCCCGCAAAGCAGCGTGATTTACAAATCACGCTTTCCCTTTTGGGGGCCGGAAAACTCCGGAGGCCGCCAGTCCCGCGGCCCCCCCAGGGGTCCACTGCGTAAACGGGAGCGCTCGCTCTCTGCTCCGCCCGTTTGGGATCTCCTCTCCCGCAAGCGCCCAGAGGGGGTCGAAAAACAGGGGAAGAGATAGCTGAAGCCCTTTTACCCCACCCCGCGCCCGGATGGGTGTTACCTTTACTCGGCATTCAGTTTTTTATGCGTCCTTAGGAGCGCTATAACTGAAGCGTCCCTGTCGGCCCCCGGGGCCCTCACAAACGGCCCCCGGGGGGCCCGCAGGGGACTCGATAAAGCCCAGGGGGGGGTTTTTTAGCACATTCCTTTGCTGAAAAAAATCCCGGGTTATACTCGAGTATATACGGTATGTTTATTTTTAGTGTACTTTTTTCATATGATAAATGGATAATTTCTTTAAAAAAATTGTGTATATTTTTCAAAACTTTTCTATAATATACACCCCAGTTTTTCATGGCTAAATTTTTTAGACAAAATTTGGCCCTGAAGAAGGAAAGCGTTTTTTTTTTTGGGCACTTTACTAAAAGAAAGGTGGATGGGGAGTAGTGCAGAACTGTAGTTCAAATGTTTGTGCAGCACAGTATAGTAAGCAGCAGGAAGATGATGAGGGGGGATTTAAAGTATAGTATGTACTACTTATATAGTACACTGTACTGCACTAATTCCTCCCTGTCTCCTGCTTCATCCACTATACCATGCTGCACAAAATCCCCCTCATTATCTGTCTCCTGCTGTATTTACTGTGCTGTCCGGCACAAAATCCCCTTCAGCGGTATAGTAGGTATAAGAGCAGACAGATGCCTAGTGGGGTTTAGCGTAGCACAACAGGGCCAAGACGACGAGCAGGCGAAAGTAGATGACTTCCTAGGGCGCCACTTCTTCCCAGACAGGAAGGAAGTGCAAGGAGGTATGGAGTGGGCTGAATTTTTCATTGGGGCATGCTGCTATGCTGTGCTGCTTATCAGAGGGGTTTAGTACAGTACAGTAAGTAAAATAGCAGGGAGATAAAGAGGGAGATTTAGTGCAGCACAGTACAGTAAGTATAGTATCACACCTACTGATCTTCACTAAGCAACCCACACCATGTGCCTGCTTTTATAGTTTGCTGTACTAAATCCCCCTCATGATCTGCCTGCTGATCTACTTACTATACGGTGCTGCTGCTGGGGGGGGTGGGTGAGTGCAGCATAGTACAGTAAGTATAGTAGCACACCTACTGTGCTTCACAAAGATCCCCAATCATGCGCCTGCTACTATACCTTGCTGTACTAAATCACCCTTATCATCAGCTTGCTACTGTTATAGTAGCAGATTATGATGGGTGTTTAGTGCAGCAAAGGAACACAGGCTTAAACAGGGGTTTTAAGATAGTGGTAAAAACACATGGGGGTTGGGATGTGGTGCAGCCTTCTCTGTAGTATAAATCTTGGAAGGGACAAAACTCAGCAGTAATTTTGTGCTGCATACTCACTAAGGGTGATATGTATGATTTTTGGCGCCCAGGCGGCAATGTTTTTGCACGTATAAGTAGTGTAGAATGCGCATGAATTTATGAACCTGTTCTGCTGCGGGTCATAGATTTAGCGCTTTCTAGCTCCAAAACCACAAATCAGGCTCAGGTAAACCAATTTTAACTTGCTCTGGCTGTTCCAGCAGTAATGCGCACAGTTTTGCCGTCTTCCCATCATAAATGTGTAGAATCATACGGTTGTAATGCGACACATCTCCAAAATGCCCCCAGATCTCAGGCGCATTACAAAGTGCCATGGGTGCCCGATACTGCACCAGATTATAAATCTAGTGAACAGGGCTGCGCCAGTTTTTGGGCTAAAAGCACCCCAGAATACTGGCGCAGCCCCATTCATACATGTCACCTAAGTGCAGCAGTATCCATGCTGAAGAGGAGCTCTATGAGTGCTGGCAGCACGGAGGACACTGCTTCTCTTCACACAGGGGAGGTGACTGTGCTCCGTGGAACAGGAAGCCTGCACAGCTGCTCCGGGGAGGCTCAGCGCTCTCACACTTATCATAAGAGGGCAGGAGCTGGCGATGCATCTAATGTCCATAGCATAGGTTGGAAGCTTAGTGGCAATGTGCTTTCAACAGTGTTGCTCACCTTTACAAGGCCAATTATAGAAAGGAGGAAGCTGGGTAACAGATGCTGTGCAGCCTGACTTACTGCAGACTACGCTGGCTGCTCAATGAAGTAGGAGACAGAGTGTATGTTACTCCAGGAGGGCAGGGCGAGCAGGCAGTACTCTCTGATGGGCAGCACCAAGGAGGACTGCCCTCCTTGCCTGTCCAAAAGAATGGCCATGTCTATATATAATACATATCTTCTTTATTTTTAAGTTTAATACGGCTCTCTATCATTACTAAAAAAAACTTGAATGGTAAAAAAGGTTGGAAATCTCTGGAAGAGAAAGCAGGATGAAATATAACAGAAGGCTGGACTGCAGTGAAGTGAGTGCAATATACATATAAAAGCAAACTTTATATTGAGCACTTCTTGACTTCAGACATCAAAATCTTTATTTTATTTTTGTAACCCATAAAAACATCCAAATGCTCAATTTACCCAAGAGTAAAACAAGTTTATATGCTAAGGACAAAGGACTAAGAGAAATTTGAAACACATAAGCTTTTCCAGGGGCGTAACTAGAGAAGCCTCGGCCCTATAGCAAACTTTTGGATACCTCCCCGAACATAAACATATGCCCGAAACTCTTAAGTCATGCAGTTACTAGATAATACAAGGAGCTAATACCTCGCCATACATATCACCATCATACTGCTACCTAACAAATCCCACTATATGCACACCAACATTACCAATAGCGCTACTACATATGGACCTGATTATACCGCCAGAACACGACCAAAAATTACCACCACATAGTGACTGAAAAATACCCCTATACTATTATTGAACAAAGATCAATATTACCGCCGTATAGTCACCATATGGTGGTAGATACCAGTGTACACAGGCTCTGCAGACTATATATAACCACCATACAGAGACAATATAGTTGTAAATACCAGTGTACACAGACTCTGCAGACATATAAGTGATTACAGGGCAGTTACATCTTGTGACTCATAGGTGACGTTTCTCTGACAAGTCGTTGACTTTCCCTTTTGTTCTGCATCCAGTCCAGACCACCATGATGACATCTCCCAGCCACCACTCGTCCCTGCAGATTTGGACACAAGTATCTTAGAATCCTCACTTTTCCAGCACCTCACTCCCTGCCCCCCACGTCTGTACTTCCAAGAGGTGGTAGAGCGTCTACTGGCTGTAGCTTAGAGGCCCAGTCTCTTAGAGGGGAGGGACAAAGGATTCACCCCCTGGAGATTGTGTTATAGATATGGCCTGTACCTCTCAGAATCATGTTACTAGGTAGACCCCATTAGATAGGTTGGTAAGCCATAGGTAGGTAGGTAGGTTGGTAGGCTCCAGGTAGGTAGACAGTAGTTGGGCCCCAGGTAGGTAGGTAGATTGGCCCTAGGTAGGCAGTAGTTGGACCCCAGTTAGGTAGACATCCCCCAGATAGATAGGTAGGCTGTAGGTAGGCCCCAAGAAGCTTAGTAGGCAGTAGGTGGCAACAGATAGACTGTAGGTGGGCCCTAGGTAACTAGGTAGATAGGCTACAGGTGGTCCACATAGGTAGGTAAATTTGCTATAGGGAGCACCAAATAGGCAAGCAGGGTTTAGGTAAGGTATAGGGGCCATATAAGTAGGCAGGTAGGGTTTAGGTGGCTTATAGGGGCCATATAGGTAGGCAGGCAGGGTTTAGGTAGGGTACAAGGGCCCCATATATACAGATAGGCAGGGAGGGTTATAGGAGACATATAGGGGCCATATATATATAGACAGGCAGGCAGGGTTATATGGGAAATATAGGGGCCATATATATAGATAAACAGGAAGGGTTATAGGGGCAAATAAGGGCCATATATAGATAGGCAGGCAGGGATATAGGGGCATATAGGGGTCATATACATAGATAGGCAGGCATGGTTAGAGGTTGCATGTAGGAGTCATATATATAGATAGGCAGGCAGGGTTATAGGAGGCATATAGGGGCCATATATAGATAGGCAAGCAAGGTTATAGGGGGCATACAGGGTCCATATATATAGATAAATAGTCAGGGTTATAGGGGGCATAAATGTTAAAAAAAAAGAAAGAAATCACTTCTCTCCACGCTCCCATGATGCGATGAGAGGCTGGTCAACCTCTGTGCTCAGTGCAGGTGGCACGATGATGTGACGTCATCCCGCCGCCCACGTCAGAACTGAGGGCCGACACCTAGTAAGCTTAAGGCCTAAGGCCTTACGCTTTTCAGGAGGGTTAGCAGAGCGGAGCATTGGCGGCATTCCACTCTGCTAATACCGGGCAGTCTGATTCCTGCCTCTGAACGCTCGGGACACAGGGCCCGGGTGTTCAGAGGCAGGGGGCAGCAGCAGGCCCTGTAGTTCCACTCTGCCAGCAGTGAACTGTTACGTTCATTGCCAGCAGGTGCAGTAGAGAAACTGGCAGGGTAGCAGATATGTTAGCAGCTGTCACGGGGCTCTTGCCCCTTAAAGTCACTGGCAATGAGCATTTAGATGATTTACATGGAATAGGAAACACTATATCTTGCGATTTTTAAATTAAGAAGTTCGGGACATAAAGATTTTCTATTCATTCTGGATTTATACCAATGTTAGGAGCATCAATTAGTCTATGCACCCTCAAAAGGTGAACTCATTATTTTCAAATTTGTCTTACACATACATATAAATATTTAAAATGCACAGAAGCAATGTCCTTTATTGGATGTGGCATTCCTCAAGTCACATTCAAGCCACTGAGCCTTGCGATATAAAAAGGAGTAATAAAGCTATGCCAGTTTGTTCATCTGAAGACAGCTGTTTTGGAGTGTTGCCCCTCATCAGTGCAGAGTAGAAAACTGGCTGGCCTGGTGGGCAGAAATGAGTGTAGTTCTAAAGGGGTAAGGTATCTCATTAGGGAGAGGCACTTTTATAGCTGATATCCCATTTTGAAAAAAAAAAACAAAAGACCAGGGAGAAACTCCATAGAGCCAATGCTGGTATGAAGGTGAGGCGGAAGGTAAATATGAGGGTTTTTTTATTTTATTTGGGCAGCATTAGCTCATTGTTTCATTATTAAAGAAAGTGGACACCCACTTTAATGTTGATATAAATTTGAAAACAAAGTCTTTCAAATCTTATAAAGTGATGGGAAAAATATATAATCTTAAAGGAGTTTTACACTAAAGAGATTTATAGTATAATGACTGGATATGGATTTTTTTTCTTATGCCTCTATGTTGATTTACAGGCAAACTAAGGTTTAATAAGAATCATAGCCTTTTTTTATGTCTTATTATGGATTGACATAACTATAGCCATCGCACCCATAGACATTGCTGTGCCACCCAGAGGTTGAAGGGGCCCACTTAAAGGAAAAACAAGTGGGTGATTTTCTGCCATGCACTACTACTATGTGGGTTATCGGATACTGGCACTATTATTTATATCTTTAATCATTGCTACTAATGCTGCTGTTTCAGTTTACTATCATTAGGTGATAGGAGCCCATCTAATTTTGCTTTGGGCTCCTATAAATTTTGGTTATGCCCCTAAATACACATATTTAAGTTATATAACAAAGCAAGTCATTAGACTACAAAAAATAATTTTATTTCATTGAATTAATTGTACAGACACAGCAGAATCTGCATAGACTGCATAACCACAGCATCATTGTGATCTGTTCAAAATGTTACAAAAGAAACACACACAGTATTTATATAAATTGGATATATCATTTTGTTAGATTTTATTATACAGTGTATAATCTGAGAGGCGCTATCATTGCTATTGCATTTGAGCCCTGATGATTGCTAATAAAGAAGAAAGCAATAAAATGTGTATTGTATTTCTTCTATTAACCAGACAAGCAATCTAAGTAAAACAATGCTATAGGCAAGTGTGAGAAGCCAACATTTTACACCTGATTAAACAGCAATGTTGTTCTGTTTAGCATTATGCCAAGTATACATTTCTGCTGGGACAAAAGGAGTAATGAACTATTTGGCTTACTAGGTATAAAAAATTAATTAATGCATAAATTATGTGAAATTATTACTAAAGTAAGTTATTTCAAAATGCCAAAATGTAATATACCAAATATTTTCTATAAAATAAATTTTTATTTGCAATAAACTAATTTTCTACACACAGTACATTTGTAGTCTATTCTGAGCAAAAAGAAACAAATACACTTTTAAAGCTCAGTTTAAATTAGTGTCATGGCTTCTGTTCACAACAGAGCTATAACAATGATGATTTATAAATGGAACCTAGAGAATCTTAGATTGGACTCGCATACAGCAGATTTTGTTCAGGAATTTCTGCAAGTCAAAACGCTTATATTTATCTAAATACATTTCTTTCAGTAGCAAGCAGATAGATCTCTATAAATTCAACTTAGATGAGTAATACAGTAACATAAATTTCTGCAACACAATCTGCCATGTGTGAGTTCACCCTAAGGTTATGTCTACACAAAATCCGACGGCATTTTAACATCTCTGTCCTGCGCCGAACTGCTGATTTTTTTGTGTGTGTTTTTTGCACAAAAAAGTGATCAGTTTTTGGATTTTTCGCATTCCCAGTACATTGGGATTACAGGAATCTGACAGAAATCCGCAGAAATATAGAACATGTTCTATAATCCGCCGGACAGATGGCGGTTTAGGAAACATCAGTAAGAAATCTGTGCTGTAGACTACCGTCGGATTTTTGGCGGATTCTAAAAACACTGTGCTGTGTAGACATAGCCTAAGGCTGGGTGCACACTGCGTTATTGACTATGTCTGAGGTATTCGTCAAAATACTGTGAAAAGAGTATCTTGACAGATACCACAATGTAGCCGCAGCTGACCCATGGACATCTAGAACAAATAAAGCCCTATTTGTACTATGTTTGCTCTGTTTGTCAAACACACATGATTTCTGTGTGGGACACAAGAGTAAAAAGAGTAAAAAGCATATTTCACTGGCAAATAGGTGATTGATGTCTATGGGGCAGCCATGGCTACGTCACGGTATTCAGCAGGGTACCTAAACAATGAATACCACCAACATAGTCAATGACGCTGTGTGAACATAGCCTTAGGCTATGTTCATACGGCTTAATTGCGGGACGTAATTACGCCCCGCAATTACGCCGTGTGGACGGGGGCGGGGCGGGAGCGGGGGAGTGAGCAGGGGGCCGGCACTTCGCCGGCCCATTGACTTGAATTGCCAGCGGCGCGTATACGCCGCTAGTAACTCACATGTCAATTATCTCCCCGCCCGGCGGATTCGCCGGGCGGGGAGAGGAGACGTAATCCATAGTTCTCTATGAGAACTGTGAATTACCGTAATGAATGGGCAGTTTTCGGCCCGTAATTGGCGCACTTCGGCACGTAATTACGGACCGAAATACGGCCCATTTTAAGCCGTGTGAACATGGCCTAAGAAGCTTATTGACTTCTTCTTTCTGACAGTATTATGGTGTAATGGGCTCCATATATTTTTCCTGTATTATCTGATTTTCTTTTTTTCAGCATCGAAGAACAAAAGTGCCATCACTTTGCGCTTTTACCCTTTGATTACTGCAATTTTGCACTTCATTATTGCCTATTTCATAGGCTTTTAATCTTTGTATTTACTCGTTAAAAAAAAAATAGGATTCTTATTTATTTTACTTATACATGTATTTATATCTAAAAAAATTTTTTTTTTTTGTCTTCACCTTGCACTTTTGCACTTTATTTTTATTGAAATTTTGCACTTCACTACAACCTATTCATTGGCTTTATATATATAGATCTATATATCATAATAGCACCGATTTTTCACTTTTATACTTAAACCAGAGTGCTATGGATTCTTCTATTTTATAGCTATATATTTAAATATTTAAATATATATATATATATATATATATATATATATATATATACGTATAAATATTTATATAATATTTTGTTTTTGTTTTTTGTTTTCATCTTGCACTTTTGCACATCGATTATTGTAGTTTTACGCTTTACTATAGGCTCTTAATTTTTGTATTTACTCATTATGCACTTTTATTACTTTATACCTAAATACATGTAAATATATCCCTATTACTTTTGTATGTATCGTTGTGAATTTTTACAATGTTTTTTCACTTTGCACTTTATTCAATATATGTTTAGTCACTTTTTTCACCTTTTGGGTTGTTCTGCTTTAATTCTTTCTTTGTTTTCGATGCTGTAATTTATGATGTACATCTAGAATGGTATAATTTATTTTGAATCATTCCCCTATTTCTTTGGGCTTTTGATGATTAATTTGGCTATTGGTTGGGGTGTTTGATTAAGGGTATAAGTATTGTCTCATATATATTGAAGGTGGAAGTGATTTGATACATCCGTGATATGATCAGAGATGGGCGAATTGATTCTAACGAAGTGGAATTAGTTAAGAATTTCAGGAAAACTTCGGTTCTGAACATAGTCGAAGTTTGGGGTACTTCGGGTGAACGAAGTGTGCTTTTGATTGATAAAACGGCTGCGAGCACATGGCGTTACATGGGGCAAAGCACTCTGGGAGGAAGAAGGGCATAGCCTGCATGACATGTGCAGAGATGAAGCCAATCAGAGACCGGCGGGATTCTGTGACGTCACCGCACTATATAAGTCCAGGCGCGACGCTGGGAGCTCACACTCCTCTCACTGTACTGATCAGGGAAGGTGCTGCTGCGGCTGATTGTGATAGCTCTCACTGAAGAACTGATTTTCATACAGCGATTTTTGGGGGGTGTCTCAGCTTGTCTCAGAGACTGCTTCTCTTAATGTTCTATTTCTGATTTTTTGGGGTATTGGATCTGAAGTCCAGTGTGCGTCCAGTGCAGCTGCATATACATTTTAATGCTATCTGCTCACAGCACATTGAATATCCAAGGGGGATCTAAGCCAGTTCCTGTTGTATTCATTTAAAGAAACAGCGTTTTTACAATACAAATACCACTTCATTTTTGGCTGCTCAATTCTTTGGTGCAATTTACATCCAGGGGTTAATTAAGCGTTGTTCTGCTGCTGTTGTAACTCCAAGAAACCGTCATTTTCAACGCCAAAATATATACATTTTTCCTGTAGCATAATTCACAAGCGAAGGTTAATTACAATTTTATCTCTTGTTGTGTGGCGTAGAAAACACGCAATTGTAACTCGCTACAAAGCTCGTAGTTTGTGGTTGCTCAATTGTTTGGCACAATTTACATCCAGGGGTTAATTAAGCGTTGTTTTTCTGTTGTGGTGACTCCAAGAAACTGTCTTTTTCACCGCCAAAAAATGCAATTTTCCCGTAGCATAATTCACAAGCGAAGGTTATTTACAAATTTTTCTCTTGTTGTGTAGCGTAGAAAACACGCCATTGTAACACGCTACAAAGCTCGTAGTTTGTGGTTGCTCAATTGTTTGGCGCAATTTACATCCAGGGTTAATTAAGCGTTGTTTTTCTGCTGTAGTGACAAAAATAAACCGTCTTTTTCACCGCCAAAAATTAAAATTTTCGTGTAGCATAATTCACAAGCGAAGGTTAATTACAATTTTTTTCTTGTTGTGTAGCGTAGAAAACACGCCATTGTAACAGGCTACAAAGCTCGTAGTTTGTGGTTGCTCAATTGTTTGGCGCAATTTACATCCAGGGGTTAATTAAACGTTGTTTTTTCTGCTGTGGTGACTCCAATAAACCATCTTTTTCACCGCCAAAAATTAAAATTTTCCTGTAGCATAATTCACAAGTCAAGGTTAATTACAATTTTTTCTCTTGTTGTGTAGCGTAAAAAACACGCCATTGTAACACGCTACAAAGCTCGTAGTTTGTGGTTGCTCAATGTTTGGCGCAATTTACCACCAGGGGTTTATTAAGCGTTGTTTTTCTGCTATGGCGAAAAAAATAAACCGTCTATTTCACCGCCAAAAATTAAATTTTTCCTGTAGCATAATTCACAAGCGAAGGTTAATTAAAATTTTTTCTCTTGTTGTGTAGCGTAGAAAACACGCCATTGTAACACGCTACAAAGCTCGCAGTTTCTGGTTGCTCAATTGTTTGACGCAATTTACATCCAGGGGTTAATTAAGCGTTGTTTTTCTGCTGTGGTGACAAAAATAAACCGTCTTTTTCACCGCCAAAAATTACATTTTTCCTGTAGCATAATTCACAAGCGAAGGTTAATTTAAATTTTTCTCTTGTTGTGTAGCGTAGAAAACACGCCATTGTAACACGCTACAAAGCTCGCAGTTTGTGTTGCTCAATTGTTTGGCGCAATTTACATCCATGGGTTAATTAAGTGTTGTTTTTCTACTGTGGTGACTCCAAGAAACCGTCTTTTTCACCGCAAAAAATGACAATTTTCCTGTAGCATAATTCACAAGTGAAGGTTAATTACAATTTTTTCTCTTGTTGTGTAGCGTAGAAAACACACCATTGTAACACGCTACAAAGCTTGTAGTTTTTGGTTGCTCAATTCTTTTGCGCAATTTACGTCCAGGGGATAATTAAGCGTTGTTCTGCAGTTGTACTCAGTAAAAGAAACTTTGTTTTTCATCGCCACAGAAGAAATTTTGTAGCATAATTCATATCCCAAGGTTAATTAAGCCTGTTTGTGCTTTTATATTCAGTAAAATACACAGAGTTTTTAAACGGCACATACAAGTCAATTCTTCCTGCCCATTTGTGGAGCGTAATTTATATCCAAGGGTTACCAAGCTTGTTACTGGGTTCATTTGGAGTCAAATACAGGGTGTTATTTATCATATACAGATATCTTCATCAAACAGTGTCTGTACATTTTAGAATAAACAGTATGTCAGACAGAGAGGTGGCAGGCTCTGCACCTGCGAGTGGCAGAGGCACAAACATTCCAGGCCCTGGTCGCAGCACAGCAAGGGGACGTCGCAGCAGGGGTCACTCGATGAGGCCACAACTGCCGCTGTCATCTAGCGGCCGTGTGTTGTTCAGCAACCCAATGGTTCTTAATTGGTTGACTAGGTCATCCACTTCCTCCCAGATGACATCTGACAACCCCTGCCAAGAGTCGGTGGGAACGTCAGACACAACCCTTAGTTGGCATGGCCCGGGAGCGGGTCAGCGGCCCTCACCTGTCCTCAACCCACCTCTGTCCCATCCGTTCCCTCAGCCAGGATCTACTATGTGGTCTTGGCTCAGCGCCACCATATAGCGAGGATGAACAATTTGAGGAGTGCAGTCAGCAGCTACTTGGCAGCGAAGAAATGGGGCCAATATCCCTTGCTTCTTGCAGTAGGCGGCAAAGTATAGATGTTGAGAGTGGCATGGGAGGTCATGTTGTGAGGGGTCAGTCTCTGCATTCCAAGACCGGTGATGACAGCAGTGACGATGAAACACAAATAGATGATGATGTAGCCGACCGCACTTGGGAGCCGGGTGAGGCAAGGGCTTCATCATCGTCAGGCGAAGAGGGCGTCAGCTTGCGTGTCAGGCAGCGGCGCAGCCAGCAAGTGGGTTGTGTGGCCGTGCATCAGCAGGATAGCAGCAGTGTGAGGTCGGGAGCCAAGCAGCCACGGGGTAAAAAACCCGCTTTGCAGGTCCAAGAAAGTAGCGGCACAGGGGCTCAGCGAGGCAGCGGCGGCAGTAGTCACTCAGTGCGGAGCGTTGGCGGTAAAATCCGATACTCGGCGGTGTGGCAGTTCTTTGCTAAGACACCGGAGGAGCCGAATATGGGTATATGTAGAATCTGTAGGGCAGAAAGTGAAGCGTGGCCAGGGAGCTAACGTTGGCACCACGGCCCTGCGTCAACACATGCAGTGTCACCATTCGATGCATGGGAGAAACGTGGCTCAGATGTGGTGGTCCATCCTGCCGCCGCAGCAACAGCAGCAGCAGCAGCACCCAGTGGCACGCATGCCATTGCAGCCAGTCAAGGCTCCACCACCTCTGCAGAAGGGAGCTGTTTCTCTTTGACATCATCTCCCAGTCCAGATGCTCCTGCTCCTCACTACTCATGGCGCCAGCAGTCGTTCAGCGAGGCGATTGCAAAGAGACAACAGTATGCGTCCAACCATCCTAAGGTGCAGCAGCTGACCGTGCTCCTGTCCAAGTTGTTGGTACTGCAGTCCCTCCCTTTCCAAATGGTGGACTCTGCACCGTTCAGAGAACTAATGGCTTGTGCCGAGCCGAGATGGAGAGTTCCAAGCCGTAATTTCTTTTCCAAAAAGGCAGTACCAGCACTTCATAAATATGTAGAACAGAAGGAGGGCCAGTCCTTGAGCTTATCGGTTTGTTCCAAGGTGCACGGCAGCGCGGACGTCTGGAGCTGTAACTACGGTCAGGGCCAGTACATGTCCTTTACGGCCCACTGGGTGAATGTGCTTCCTGCCCAGGCACACAAACAACTTGGACAGGAGACGCCGCTTTCTCCTCCACGTTGTCAAACTGCGGCTCCTGCGCCAATGTCCGCCTCCTCCTCCTCCTCCTCCTCCACCACCACCATCTCAGCCTCCACAAGTACTGCTCCATCATACCACATGTGTAGGGCACAGCGGTGTCACGCAGTTCTACACCTGGCTTGCCTCGGCGAACGAAGTCACACAGGGGAGGAACTGCTCCGCGTCATGCAGCAAGAAATCGATGTGTGGCTTTCTCCGCGCCAACTTCAAATCGGAACCATGGTGACGGACAATGGGAGTAACATGGTGTCTGCGCTGCACCGAGGAGGGATGGTCCATGCGCCCTGCATGGCGCACGTGTTCAATCTGGTTGTGAAAAGGTTCCTGAAGTCTTCCACCGATCTTTAGAAGATTCTGAAAATGGCCAGGAAACTGTGCATGCACTTCATCCATTCCTACAAAGCCAGGAACACCCTCCTCGAGTTGCAGCGGCAGAACGGCCTCCCCCAACACACTCTGATATGCGATTTTTCCACCCGTTGTAATTCCAGCCTGCACATGTTGGACCGACTGTATGAACAGAGAAAGGCCATTAACGATTTTTTGATGATCCAGGTGGACAGGAGTACTCCCCTGTGTAACTTTGATGTCAGCCAGTGGCAGCTCATGCGTGACACCTGCCGTTTGTTGAGGCCATTCGAGGAGGCCACGTTATTTGTCAGTCGCCAGGACTACGGGATGAATAACGTCATTCCACTGCTTCATGTCCTGGAACAGATGCTGAAAAAATCTGTCTGGGCAAGGGACTGGAGACGTGGCGACTACATCTCGCGGCCACATTAGTCCGGTGGGAACTGAAATGGAGGAGGAGGAGGACATTGGAGCAGAAGCATTGTCTGGTGAAATGAGTGGATTTTCTACCCAGGTGGCAAGAGAGGAGGAGCAGGAGCAGCTGGAGGAGGTAGATGGAGATGAGGAAGACGAGACAGATGACCCGCATGCACCGTGGCAGTATACAGTGGAGATGGAGGCAGGGAGCCCCTCGGAGTCACTTGTGCAGATGGCCCGCAGCATGCTGATTTGCCTGGCTAGTGACAGCCGAATAGTCAGCATCCGGCAGAGGGATGACTTCTGGCTCTCCACCCTATTGGACCCTCGCTACCGGTCCAAAATGGGAGCCTTTTTCCCAGCTATTGAGGAAGAACAAACTCAAATACTATAGGGAAATCCTCCGGAGTCAGTTGGCCGGTGCCTATGTGCGGCATCGTCCCACCTCTGACAGGTCTGACCGGGGGATTCCTCAGCGCTCATGTACTACTGCCGCGGCTGCTGGAAGAAGGTGGGGGGGGGAGGAGCAGTACCAGCTCCATCAGCAGCAACCTAAGTCTTGAGTCACTGATGAGCAGCTTCCTTCACCCGCCTAGTGAGGAGGGCAGTCGCCAGCAGCAGCAGCAGCAGCAGGACCTGGAGCAGACCCTGAACCAACAGGTGGTGGCCTACTTGGACAGCACTCTGCCACCCCAGTTAGAAGATCCGCTGAACTACTGGGCAGCCAAACTGGATGTGTGGCCGCAACTTGCCGAGTTTGCAGTGGAGAAGCTGTCCTGCCCGGCTAGTAGTGTGGCATCAGAGCGGGTGTTCAGTGCGGCGGGGGCCATCGTTACCCCAAGGAGAACCCGCTTGTCCACGGGAAATGTGGAACGACTGACCTTTGTCAAGATAAATCAGGCGTGGATCGGCCAGGATTTCCACACACCAATGCCTTAGGCGTCAGACTACATCAGCCATGACGCCTCACCCAAACTGTGAGAAATGAGTCTGGGTTCAAACTACCTGCTTCAGCCACTATTCTGATGCCGCCACCCGCCTGATGCCACACATCTGCTGACAGTTTCTCCATCTGCCACCAACCATCTTTACCAGGGACTGGTATTGCCACCCACCTCCACACTCTGTCATTGTGCCACTGTCTGACCTCATGCTGCTGTTGTTGCTGGTGCCATGACATCCACACTGTGTCATTGTGCCACTCTCTGACCTCATGCTGTTGCTCCTGCCGCCGTCACCTCCACTCTCTGTCATTGTGCCACTCTGTGGCCTACTCCTGTTTTTGCCACCACCAGAATGTCATTGTGCCACTGTCTGACCTCATGCTGCTGCCGCCGTCACCTCCACTCTCTGTCATTGTGCCACTCTGTGGCCTACTCCAGTTTTTGCCACCTCCAGAATGTGATTGTGCCACTGTCTGACCTCATGCTGCTGCTGTGGCTGCTGCCGTGACCTAGACACTGTGTCATTGTGCCACTCTGTGGCCTACTCCGGTTTTTGCCACCTCCAGAATGTCAGGGTGCCACTCTCTGACCTCATGCTGCTGTGGCTGCCGCCATAGCCTCCACACTCTGCCACTGATGTTGCCACCTGAGCCCTCAGCTTGTTTTTTTCCAGCTGTCGCTGGCATGACTTTATCAGGCAACATTCCTGCTTCAGTTTTTTGGTCAGTTTTGCCCTCTTAAGTGCCCAGGGAATTTTATAGTGAAGCGATTCCAAGAGCGGCGGCAGTCATCTGCGTGTCATACTAAAACACAACATTGTATGAAGCCTAAACCAAGCTCCCTCTGCATATTTAAGCATGGCACAACGTTCTACAGCACCCTGCAGGCTCTGTGCAGCCTGGAAATAGCTGTTTTTTAACGTGATTCGTCCCGAAGTAATTTGGAATGAAGTTATTTTTTGTCGGGAAATTCGGCGAAGTGAACGAACCGAATTTCGGGAAATTCGCCCATCTCTAGATATAATACATTCTTGGATGGGAATGAGGTGGTGTGTCTGCATTGTAGGGGTGGATGTTGTGAGTGGACTATGTGGGTGGATGCGTAAGTTTGTGTTGGGATGGAGGTTTTGTTATTTGCCTGTGTGGTTTTGCAATTAGGGCAGAGCTTTGCATTTGTGGATCACTGGGTCGTGTGTTTGTGCGCGTCTCGGGATGTGGATGGCGTGGTGCGCCTGCGTGGTTTTGCAGTGAGGGTGGTAGTTGCCTGTTAGGGTTTGGTCACTCTTCTCTGCAATATGCCTGTGTGATTTTGCAGTGAGGGCAGAAGTTGCCTGTTATGTTTAAGTCATTCTTCTTGGAATTACACTGGCACATTTCTTCCTGCCTTGCCGCGGAAGTTGGGGATGTAAGCTGTATATGCGCACGTCGCGTCTTCTGGACGCTGAGGAGGTTTTATGATCTGTTTTGATTTAAGATATGTCTTCAATACATTTCTAGCACATTTAGTCTTTCTATTGGCCAATAGAAAAATTAGGGGTGTGGTTTATTTGTATATATGGTCCCATTTTCTTTTGTGTATTCAGCCTCTTGAAAAAGCTGGGTGGCGAAACGCGCGTCAAGGCTTTTACCTCTCTCTAGTGACATATCCTCCACATTGGTAATGGATTAGCATAATACATATATACTTATAGGTATGAAAGACAAAATAACTGCTCACCACATCCTCTCTGGTCTGTGTGAGTGCAGATCCTCCGGTGCATGAACCAATCACCCGGCCACAGGTGCAGCAATTGCAGGAAGGAAACTGTGGATCAAACAGCAAACATGGTAAGGTTGTTGACGTGTTTCGGGTCTACTCTACAAGAAGCACCCTTAGGCTATGTTTACACGGCTTAACTGCGGGACGTAATTACGCCCCGCAGTTACGCCGTGTGGCCGGGGGCGGGGCGGGAGCGGGGGAGGGAGCGGGTCCATAGAGAATCACTGCTAGCGGCGCGTATACGCCGCTAGAAAGTGACATGTGAATTATCTCCCCCCTCTGCGTATTCGCCGAGCAGGGAGAGGAGACGTAATCCATAGTTCTCTATGAGAACTGTGGATTACCGTAGTTACTGGGATACATGCAATACATGTCCATTAATAGTATTCTCCCTATTCTGAGACATCCCCTGCTGTATGGGCTGCATCAGCTCGTCAGGTCGCTATAGCTACAGACCTGCTCTCTCTCTCTCTCATGATAGGCTGCCAGCACTGGTTGCTTTAGCCACAGACCTGTCTTCTCCTGCAGCCTAGTAGAAGCCAGTAAACACGCCCCTGAATTCAAAATGAAATCAAGAAAACAGGACTGTGGTAAGATGAATCAATGTAGTGAGACAACCCCTTTAAGGGCAAGAGTACTTAGATTCATGTTAGGGAGTTTGTTATTTCTGGATGCATCTTTCCCACACCCAGAAGCTGTTATTTGGCGACATTTGCAGGCTCACATAACGCCTAACCCTCATATACATGGATATATATTATACAGAGTGTTGGGATTTGCTAAGTCATACTCAGCGCCCAAAAGTTTTGTTTTGCAGTTTTTGGGGGTTCAATAATTGTATAACGCACTGTCTCTAAATCTCCTGTGTCAAAGGATGCAGGGCCTCCATAGTAGCTGCTACCGCTGCACCTCCTATAGCTACACCCCTGCTTGCAAGCTGTCCTCATCTTTTCAGTTAGCCATTGAAAGGAATGAAGTATTTCAGCCTCTCAATTTCTTTCTGTCACTCTTAGAGCCAAATTTTCTTCACTAAGTTGTTCCATGTATCCAGTTTACTGTTATGGATGGTAATTACAGCTTCTCCTCACCTGCATAGGTATAAAAATTAACTGGAACATCTACTGCCATAGAGGTTCGAATAGAACCTCAAATCGAACACACTAAAGTTCGCAGTTCTAATCGAACTAGAACTTTTTACTGCTTGCTTATCTTTACCAAATATCAACAGTATTTTCATATGTAATACACTTTGCAATATATCTTGTTAAAGAAAATGCTTCTTTGTCTACTTTTTAGATGCCTCTTTCCGCCCACACCTGGCCTGTGTATGTAACTGTTCAGAAATCCTGCACTTACTAAAAACCACATGAACCATAAGATATGAAAGTTGTTGAGGAATCCTATTACACACAGCAGAGCTGCAGAGAGACAGTAGGAGGGAGTAGTAAGATTGCATGTATGGGACTTTTTTTTTGCAAGAGAGCTATTTTTAGTATTTTCAGTGTAAAATCTTATTTATAATACTACATGTAACACTCTGCTACTACTGTGTCTATAGGGAAGGAGGATCTGTACACATACTGCCATAAACACTGGTTTATTAAAGTATTTTAGTTGGGACAATGTGGGGAGCTCACCAAGATCAGAATTTGTTAGTTAATTCGATATTGGTACAGTAATGTTGGCTGGAGGATAGGGTACAGTGCTTTTGAGTGATGAAGAACATTATAACAGGTACTGCCTACTCATTCTGAAGCTGAGCTCATGAAATGGGAAAACAGCTTTAAAAATACAGTACATAGTAAAGCGAGCATTGCGGTAGAACATAACATTAATATTCAAGTATGTTGCTGAAACACAGGTTCCTCTACACCGTGCAGGCATTGACTACATATAAATGGCACTGTACAGTATGTGTGCTAATCTTTGACATGATGTGCTTCCGTATAAATGAAAAGATCCAAATACTGTTCATATATCTGAAATCCATGTGTAAGTCATTGCAAGCACCAGCTGGTATTCAGCAGTGCCTGGACCACTTAGATCTACAGTCTTACAATAGTAGCCATCTGTGCAGCTTACATGGAACAAAACAGTGAGAGTAACTTATTCAGTTCTATTAGAAGCAAACTAGAAAACAATATATGAAAAACCATAGACACAGTTCGTTTAAAGAGAAGGGTGCTGCCAGAAATAACATTCCTCATGTTACTATGCATGACAGATTCAGTTATGCTAACTCTTTATTATAAGATAACATATTAGCAATGAAATAAACAGCCTGACATCTTACTTCCCCCTAACTGTTTGACAGAGATCAAAAACATATGAGTAAATGAGACCAATTAGGTGGTATTATGAAAGAGTTTATATATGAAATACATTACATATGTCCATACAATAATAGTGATGCCTAAGAATAATATTCTAGTGGGATTGCTCAATGGTGGAAGTGGCAGATGCGATACGAGGAAAGCAGATTTCAGTAACAAATTGCTTTGCCTACTTTTGCCTAAAAATCTGAAAAAAATAATACAGTACGCTGGCCACTAAGTAACAGTAGAAAAACTGCCATCAATCAGATAACAAACATGATCTGAACTCATAACAATGATAATCCAGCCTTTAACTATAATGCTAATGGACTGACATTCTTAATGTGTACAGTTAAATGGGTATTAAATCTTACACACGTGGATCAATTAACACCTAATAAAGATTATGAGCTGTGACTGCGGGGATATTTCAAATGATTTTCTTATAATATATAGACAGATATAATTTTCTTACCAATTAACCACATAATAGTGTTTTTTGTCATATGGGGATTATATTTGTCACGTTTATTTGTATCAAATTGTTTTTTACACAGGCTAATATATTTGTCTCTTTAGCTTTTCCTACTGGCTGGTTAATTTTTTCCTGAAATGTCAATGAGTTCTCTTATTACAACAGGAGACAGGCATTGTTTTCGAATCCTCTATATTCACATTTTATGATTTATTTTGAAGTAAGTAGCTGTTTTGATAGTACAGAGTGCCTGTGACTCTAGAAGAGAATAGCGAATTAATATAGCAAGCTATACTGTTAGATATTGTGGCAGTGTGGCTTCAAAAAAATGTGCATCTCACACAGCAGAAAATGTCCTTTTCTGCTGTATGTGTTGATTGAAGACATGGAGAAGGACCTGGTTGGGAGTAGAGAATAAATATTCTCCAACATACTCCAAAAAGTATAAGGGTATGTTCACATGGCATGTAGCGGCCCGTAACTGTGTGTGCCGCTATACGCCAGCTGTTTGAAAGTATGTGCTGGCCAGCACGTACTTTCAAAAGTGTTTCCACTGACTTTCCCTGATGCGCAAGCGTCGGAAAAAAGGGCATGTCCCTTCTTTCTGCTGGTGCACAGTACAGGCTGGCAGGTAAAATGGCAGGTAATCATAGGACTCAATGAGGTGCTATGATTTACTGTATTCGCAGGGCGTACGTCAGCTGTATTGCAGCACAATTATGCCCCAAAGTAGGGCCCACAAATACACCGTGTGAACATCCCCTAACTTCACTCCATGGACCGCATATATGAAACTGTTTAGGTCTAAAACTCACTCTTTTGCTCATAGCGACCAATGAGTTTTAGACCTAAAGATGTTCATACATGTGGCCCCATATCTTGAGTTAATTAATGTAATTGTGAACACTTAGGTAATCTCTTGAAGAAAGGAGTGAGCTCATTAAGCAGGACTTCGGGGCTGAGAAAGAACAGGTGCTACATGAACATGTGAGAGCCAGTAGTAAAGGATTGATAATATGGATGCTAAGATTTGCATTGCCGGGCAGTAGGTACAGACAATGGTCGAATTCAGGCGATACCTTTTTCAGGCTAACTGAGTATATTTGATGGTGAGCTTTCGAAAGAACTAGCTCCCTTCTTCAGACAGGTTGTCATACAAGAAATTGAAAATGCCAGACTTTTTATACACAAAAGACATGGACCTTCAAAGGATCTTAGAATTCTTAAAAATAACAAAATGCAATATAAGCAGAGAAGTCTTTTAAAAAAAAGGTAAGCCCAAACAAATTTCTGGGGAAAAAAAGTGGGGGCGTAAAAAGGGGGGGTAGTTAAAATTCTGCCCTCTTTTTTCATAGCCTCAGGTGTAATTTGTGGCCATCACAGTTACACATTGTTTTGAATTTTAAAGCTGGCATGAATATTAGTGTAAAAGGCTGAGTAGGGAAACCGGGACCATGCAAGCGATGGTAGTTTTTAAACCAAAGCCAAAGGGCGGGGAAACCCAAGTAGCCCCCGGGGGTTTTTAAACCCGGCCCGCCCCCAAAGGGGGTTTGGGCTTGCTGCGGCGTGGGGGGTCCAGGGCGTCCCCCCCCTGTGGTTTACTTGCTTGCGGTGGAAGCCGGGGTTTCAGCTTGGTACAGGGTTAGTAGTCCGGGGAATCGAGGAGGTAAAGGGCCCGGAGGGGAAAAGGGTTTGTGGTGTGGCCCGGCAGGGGGCAGGGATGGCGGCCGGGTCTGGTACACGGGGTTTAAAGGCCGGGGGAATAAAATTTTTTAGGGAACGCTTTTTGTAAGGCACGAGGCAACTTTTTTCCCGCAAAGGGGTGAAGGGAGCCTTTTAAACCTTAAATAGAAAAGAGAACGAGGGGCGCCCTTTAGGACCCCGGGAACCCCGCGCCTCGGCCGGCCCCAAAGGGTGGAAGGGACAGGGGAACCGAGGGGCGGTGAGTCCCTGTGTTTCTGTGGGATTCGCCCCTGTCCCGCGGCCAAAAGGGCGCCCCGGACCCCCCACACACCCGGGAGGGCGGGGGACGGGTGCGGGCCGCGGCCCGCGGGCCGAGGAGCGGAGGGCCCCCCGTGACAGTTTCCCCCCCTTAGGTTCCCCCTTTCTTTTGGGCCCAAGGAATTTTGCCCGATAGGGCTGGTTCAAAAGGTTTTTGGACTCCCCGGGTTTCCCCGGCCTCCTTCGGGGGCCCCAAAAACCCTCCAATCTACAAAAAAAAAACGCCTTACCCCTGTTTGGTCTTCATTTCTAAGTTTTCCTTTTCCCTTTAAAGAAATAGGGGGGGTTCTAACCCCCGGGGGCGGAGAAACGTCCTTCCCGGGAGAATCCCGGGTTCCCCGGAAAAACCCAAACGGCTTTAGGGAGGGAGGAAAATTAAAAAGCGGTTAAAGGGAAAACCCGGGAGATGGAAAGGGAGGCAGGTTTTTTTGGGGCACCGGGTTCCCGTTTTTGGGAGATTCTGAAAAGGGGCCCCCGAAAACCGGGGGGCCCCGTTTTAAAACTAGGGGGTCTTGGTCGTATGGATTAGAAGAGAAACCCCAACCCTTTTTTCCCCCGGGAGGAAAATTGGGGGGAAGGTCTTTCCTCTTGTCCCCGCTTGCGTTTTCATGCGGGCTGAAGCCTGGGTAAAAGGCCCGGGCGGGTCTCTCGCCAAAATGACACTATTTCCTGAAAAATGGTTGTTTTCCCCGGCCCGGGGGCCTCGGGGGGCAAAGCCAAGGGGAAAGGGGAGGGGGCGGGGTGACGTCCATTTGACCCTAAAATGGGGAGCGGCCCGTTGAGGCGGGGTCCGGTGTTATACGAGAACTGGCCCAAAAATGCCCAAATTGGACCCGTTGTCTTGACGTCCCGGGAACCCCCGAAAATGCTTTTTTGATAATCCCCCAAGATTGGGGTTTCCCTCTCCACCTCCCCGTTTGTTTGGGGGAAAGATATGGGGAGGGGAAAAAACCAGCCCTTTATTTGCAAACCGGGGGAAAAAAGAGCACGCCCAGAAATTTTTGAGAAAAATTTTGGGCGCCTCATCAGAAAAGATGTGGGATGGTAAACCATGCAGGCGGGAAAAAAAAGTGCTGGAAAAAATTTGCCCCCCAATTTGGGGGGGCTGAAGGGGGCCAGGGGGAAACGGCACAAAAATGGGACATTTTTGGAAAAACGGTTTAGTGACACCCCGGGGGCGGGGGTTCCCCCAGGGTGGGGGAAGGTTGGATGAAAATCCTTTCCCCTTTTTGTGCCCTTGGAAACCTACGGAAAAAGGGAAAAAGGGCTAGGGGACCTGGGGCCCATGGCATGGGACCTTGTTTCGGGCACAAGTGGGACAGGAAAGAACAAAGTCCTTTTTAAAATCCCTTTTGGGGCAGGGTTGGCCCCCCGTAGTGTTGGGGAGTGAGGGCATGGATTTTGTACCCCGGGGATGACCCCCCCAGAAAGGTATGCCCCCCCCCCCAGGGGAATTTTTCTTCCTGGGGTGCGGGGGGCGCAAATTGGTTCTGGGCCCCGGGGGAACGCAACGGAGATCCACAGGAGCCAAATTTGGGCCAGTCCCTTCAGGAGCAATTTATTTTGCTGGATAACCGGGGTTTCCCCCCGGGAATGTCAAGCCGGGGGGGGAGCATCCGCCTTCCTTTTTCTCGGCCCCGGGCGGAAGTGTATCTTAAAATTTAAAAAAGAAGGGAGAAAAAAAAAAAGGGGCCACCCGGGGCCCGAAAAGAGGATTTTTGGCGGCCCGGCCTTTGCTGGTATTTTCAGGTTTTGTGGGCTGTAAAAGGGGCGTTTTAAAGGATGTTTGGCCCCCCAAGGATGCCCCCATCCTCTTGGGCTAAAAATTTTATGGCCAAAAGCTCCGATCCCCCAAAGGCATAATTTTGTTCTGCCGAAAAAGAAGGTTTTAAAAAAAACCGCATGTTATGGTCTTGCCCTTTTGGGGCCCTTTGGGTCGGGACACCCTGCTCCCACGGAAAAAGGCATCTAAACCCCAAGGTGGAAAAAGGGGCTCTCCCGGGGTCCGGCCCGGGCCAAAAAAAGGTGGGGGAGAACGCAGACTTTAGTTTGGGGGGAAAGCTTCCCCCCGGGGGGATGGGGGCCAACATTTAGGAAAATTGCGTTCTTTTCCCGGTGGAGCCCGATGGGAAACCCCAACGGTTTTGAAAAGTGGGGAATTAAAAAATGCCGGGATTAGTTGGCGAATCCCCAAAAAAGTTGAATCGGGCCCCGGAGACCGAAAGGTCCCGGCACTGTGGATGCCCGAGAGTTTTCGCAGGGGTCCCATTGAAGGGCCTCGATCAGGGGGACTATGTACCCCGGGGAAAAGGAAGGTGGCCCCGGGGAAAAAGGCAGGAAATTTTCCAACTTGGCATACAGTCGGTTTTCCCGCGGAAGGGAAAAAAACAAAATTTTCGTTCCAAGTATTTAAAAAACGAGGTGTACAGCAAATCCCGGAAAAAAAAACATTTTACCAAAAATTTCCCGGGGGGAAAGGCTGGGGTGTTGCACAGCCCAAAAGGCCTTCACGGGTTTTCGAAAAAGCCCCTCCCGTGTGTTTTAATGCCCTTTTCCACTCATCCCCCTCACGAATTTTATGGGTTGTAGGCTCCACGTTGATTAATTTTTGGTTTATGACCCCTTTGGGTCCACGGAAACGCGGTCAAAGAGCTCGTTTTCAAAGGGGTTTTGAGGGTAGCGGGTTCTTCACCGTGATCTTGTTTTGCCCCCCTGTAATTTAAAGCAGGGGAAGCGAACCGTCTTTTTTTCTGGACGAAGAAGAACCAAAAGGGTCCGGCCCCGGGGGGAGGATTTGCGTTTGAATTTCCTTTTTTACAAAATTTTTCCTGTATGTAGGGGCCCACATGGGCCCGGGTCTCGGGGGAAAAGGAGGGAATGGGCCCTTTCCCCGTGGGGGGCTGGTCCCGGGAAGGAGGTCTAAAAAGGGACAGTCATACGGGGGGTTTGGGGGAGGGGAACTTCTCAAACCCGTTTCTCCGAGAACACAACTCCAAAATTTCCCGGTACTCTGTGGCGACCCTTTTAAAAAAACCTGGGCAACGGGGGTGGGGGGGGGGAGATGGAACCCCGGGGGTGGTGCCCCCCAAACAAAGGGTTCCCGGCACTCCGAACCCCCCAAAGAAAGGCTTTGCCTGTTTTCCAGGTTCCCAAACGTTGGGGCGTGGGTTGCAACCAGGGTTGCCCCAACAGGGTTTGCGGGGAAAGTGGAAAGGGGGGTCTTCTCTGTGTGAGGCCCAAAACGGAGGGTAAATGGCCTGGTGGGTTTAAAACGGGAAAGGAGTCCGACTGGGAGCTCCCCCCCTGACGGAAAGGGGGATAAGCAACGGGTTTTCCCGATGGGTCACCGCAAGCGGTAGCGGGGACAAGGCCGGGCCCCGATTAAAGTTCCTGGCGGAGCCCGGGCCCGGAAGGAGAGGCCCATAGAGATAGAACCCCCTCCAAAGGTTTCCTCCATGGCAACAAAGTCGTGGAGAGGTGTGTGAGCACCCAGGGATTTTCCTCTTTCCCATCGGGCCCCCAGGTTTGGGAAGGTTTCCCCGGGCGCTGAGGACCCCTGCGGACCAAAATCCTGGGGAAAATGGGCCGGGCTGGCGCCGTAGAGGCAGAGAAATTTTTCCAGCCTGCGCGGGGGCAGTTTGACTCCGACCTTGTTGCCCCGGGCCCCCCCTGCAGGGGGTTTCCCCAGTGGACAACTGTGGGGGGGGGAGGGGAGCGGAGATCTTGAAAACAGGGGCCCGACGAAAAAAACGGAGGGTTTTTTGCCAAGTCCGTTCCCCGACGGGGCTCCTTCTGTCTCTCCCCCAAAAGCCACGTCTATGCGGGTGGGCAGAGGATGGCTCACTCAAGACGGTGGGGGATCCTTGGTGCGAGGGGGCGGGCCTTTACTCTGCTTGCAGAAACCCCCCTTTTAAAAGTGGAAAAGGGGAGGGGGGCGTCCTTCCAGGTCGGGTCGGAGGCTAGGGTGCGAAAATTTAAAACCCCTTTTTCCCCTACGGGGGAGTCCCCCTTTAGTTGAATTTTGTTTTGCGCCATCTCCCCGGGAAAAATGCTCGCGCAGGTCCCCAAAAAAAGCTGCGGAATTTTTGTCCCAAAGAGGCGGCCCGGCTAGGGCCCTTCCCCGGAAAAACAGATCACCACGAACGCCCCCTTTGAACCCTTTTAGTGGGAAATGGTCGGCCCTCAAATCCACGTGCATGGGGCCCCTGCGTGACGAAACCCTTTTAGAGTTGAGTCCCCTCAACTTGGAAAGGCCCGTGGAAGGCAGAGTTTTGGGGCCCCCGGTTTCCCGTGAGGGCGGCCCGGGGTAGAAAAGACACCCGGTTTTCAAAGGGAAGGTTGCTTTCTGCTGGGACGCCCCGGAGTTTGGGCATTTATGGTGGACAGCCCGTCCCTGGTTTTTAGCTTGTTGCGATATTTTGCTGGATGTTGGGCGGGCAATGGACGGGGAGATCTGAGATGCCCTTGGCAGGGGCACCCCCGGCGGGATTTCCCTGGCGGGGTCTAACTTTTAAAGGCCCGAGTAGTGGATCCCCTGGACCCCCGCCCCCCGGGGAGGTAGTTTTAAGGGCCCCGCCAAAGGGGAAAGGGGAAAATGTAGCCCCCCCCGGTTTTCAACAGAGGGCCCCTGCAAAGCGGGATGGACCCTTTCGCGGGCGTGGGTACCAAAGGTTTGTTTCCCCCCTGAGTGACTTGTTGCCGGGGGGCAGCCGGAGGGGCAGCGGTGGGTACAGAGTGTTGTCCGAGGATGTAGCGTGGCAGGCAAAGGGGGTTTAGGGGGGCGGAAAGGTTGTGGTCGGGGGGCAGGCAGGGGAAAGGGCGGGGTTGGGGGCAAGATTTGGGGAAATCCGAGAAAGTAGCAAGAGGTCTGGTACACCGGTTTAAAGGGGAGGAAAAAATATCTTGGGAAAAGCTTTAGCTAAAAAACGAGGCCAAAAAATAGATCCAGCAAGGGTGGGCAGGGGCGTAAACCCTTTAAAAAGGGAGGCGTCTGGCAATTAGCCAAATTTAAAGGGCGCTGGCCCTTTAAATTCCGAGGGAACCCAGCGCGCGCCTTTTGGAAAGGGCCCCGGGCGCCCCCGGCCGGCACCGGGGCGCGGACGGGGCCCGGAAGAGGTCAGGTGGTCCCCCGTGTGGGTGCGGGACCGCCCGCTCGGTTTCCCCCAGCCAGCGTGCGCCCCCCGGAACCCCGGGAACACACCCCGGGGGGTCAAAACAAAGGGGGTGCCCGCGGCCCCCAGGGGCGGAGGGAAACCCCCGAATTTAGCCCATTTTTCAGAGTCTGAAAATTTTTCCCTTAAATTTTAAAATTTCCCATTCCTTTTTTTCCCCTAGGGTTCTTAAAGTGGGCCCATTTAAAACCCATAAACTTCAGATCTTCAATCAATTGGGCCTCCTTTGGGGAAGGTTGTGCCACTGGAAGGGTCAGTTCTGCCCGTTTTGGGGAACCATGGGATGTAAAAACCTTTTTATACAAACATAAACCCCCCAAAAGGGTGGGTTGGGGGCATGTGGGCTAACCTGGAGAAAATAAACCTTTCCCAAAAAAAAACCAGTAAAAACAGCTCATTTCAAATTTATGCTCGCCAAAACTATTTTAAATTTTTGGGGAGGAACCCATATCTAAGCGACATGGGGAATTCAAAGGGGTCCAGATGTGCGCCCCAGTTTGGGAAACCCCCTTTATGGTGAACTGGGGGGAAACAGGGGTATCCTTTTCCTATTTCAACCCCCCAAACCCATGAGTTCCTGGTTTTTCATCCCATGTTTCATTGTATCTGGGGTGCGGGCGGAAAGGGGGGCCCCTTTTTTTCTTTTTCCCTAAATTTACCTTTTAATTTAAATTCCACCCCACCATCAACCTTAAACTTTTTCTATTCAGAGAGCAAAATCCAAATTTTTTTTTGGGTACCCCTTCAATACCCATCAAAAAGGGCCCCCGGCTAATCACAACAGTTTAACCAAAAAACCCCACAGAAGAAAAGGCCTACCTTTAGGAATGACCGCCCCCACCCCAAGCACCAAAGCAATCTATTAATACAAACCCCGGGGTATACGAAAACAATGGATTTGCTCCGACAAGGGCGATCTGGGGGCAAACCCCCTCCTGGACCTGGGGGACAAAATTTTCCCTTTTGGGGTACAGGCCCAAAAAATGACGGACAATCAAATCGCAAAACGGGGCCCGCCAACAACAGAGGGCGTCTGTCCATACCAAAAAGACCCCCAAGGAAGAACGAGTGCCCCTAGTTGTCCCTAAAACCCCCAGCTGGAGATTTCCCACGAAAGATTGGGCCCTGGAACTTAACCTTTTAATACATAGGGAAAAACAGACTCAAAGAATATGCCCAGTTTCCCCCCCCTTCCTTTTTTTTCGGCAACCCCCCAAACCTGCAGGATATTATTGTCCAGGGTTTGAAGGCCCCCCTTGGGGAAAAAGGAAAACCCCACCCTGCCTTTTTTGGGGAAAAAAAGGGTGGAGGCCCTGCAGGCACATTCCACACCACTGACGGTGTACCTGTCCCCCCAGCCCCCAGCAGGTGCACAGAATTAGGGGGACATTTTCCTGAGGTCTACAATGGTTGTTGTATCTGATTCTGTTTCCCGCAATTGCCACGACCACAGGCCCTTTTTGTGGGGGAAACAGGGCAGAGACTCAGCCAAGCGAAATGAACTCACACCTGATTCACTATTAAAAACAGCGAAACTGATCTTCCAGTGGCACAACACTTCTCCAGAGAGACCCATTCTATTGAAAGATCTGAAGTTTTATGGTTTATATGGGGACACTTTAAGACGCCGAGGGAGAGAAAGGAATGGGAACTTAAATTTAAATGCAAAAAATTTCAGCCTCTGCACAATGGGCTAAATTATTCAGGGCAGCTTTATGACAAAACTATGTGTGAACTGTGATGGCAAAAAATTACACCTGATGGCTACGAGATAAGATGCAGAATTACTTACCCCTCCTTCACGCCTCACAAGTTTCAAGATATTTGATTGATTGACATTTTGTAAATGACTTCTCTGCTTATTTTGCATTTTGTTATTTTTTAAGAATTCTAAGACCCTTTTGAAGGGTCCATGTCTTTGTGTAATAAAAAGTCTGTGAATTTCAATTTCTTGTATAACAACCTTCTGAAGAAGGGAGCTAGTTCTTCGAAGCTCACCATCAAATATACTCAGTTAGCCTGAAAAAGGTATCGCCTGATTTCTTCACTCTTCTACTACTTTCTATGGCTAACACGGTACAACATTATACTACAGACAATGGTCGGTAAGGGACACTGATGTGTAGTCAGAGGATAGGCAAACCAGGGTTTTGTTGTAATCTTGTGGGGAAAATATTGTAGATTGATATGTTATTCTGTCATTACCCACCTTGAAAGAGCCATAACTGTTATATTTTTCCATCTATTGTCATGATGCACATCTGTGTCCCGACTCAGGACCACGGTTGTTCTCATATTGGAGTTACAGCCTGTGACTCCCCTGCTAGTGTTTACTCACTTCTCCATGCTTCTGCTCTGCTCTTGTCTGTGACCGTTGTGTGCATGCACATTCCTTAGGGCACAAGCTCGCCGGCTCTCTGAGATTTGAAGAGTCAGCACCTAATTACCTGTCTAATGGCCGTCCACCACCTGAGAACTTCCTGCCTGTGTTTTGAGTCAGTTTGTTGATGTTGTTTCATTGATCCTCACCTCTGTGTTGCTATACTGTTATCTTCAGTTGCTGCCTGCTCCTGTTACTCTCTTGCTGCTGAACCTGTCCCCATGCCTGTCTTCTACCTGCCTGTTACTCCTCTACCTATCATTCTTTAAATCTGCCTCCCGCAGTACTGCGCCTAGCATTTCAACTGTCACTATAAGCGGCCACGTCAGGGGTAGTGATCTTGGAGTCCCCCGTCGTCAAGTTGATCCCACCTTGTGGAGGGCTCTGGTGAATACCAGAGGGCTCCTTAGACTCTACTCTCTGGAGTGGTCTGCATCATCTCTCATGGTGCCCCAGTGGATCCACACCTGTATCCATCACCCCAAACCGTGACATATACATACGAACAGGGCCGCCAACAGAAATTTCTGGGCCACATACAGCTTAAGCATCTGGGCCCTCCTACAAGTCCCGCCCCCAGGAACCCCATTGCCCCGCCCCCAGTAAAAAAAAAAGGCTTAATGCTCAATTGCTGAATAATACCATCAAACGGTCACTGAATATAATTCATTACAATAAGACCAATACTACTGCCATACAGTGACCATCTAGTGCTAGATACAATGCAGTTACATTTAGTGACTTACAGTTAATGTCTTGTCTGATGAGTCATTCACGTTCCCTTTTCTTCTCCATCCAGTCCAGACCTCCATGATGACTTCTCCTGACCACAACTCGCCACTGCAAATTCACGACACAAACACCTGAGACTCCTCACTCTTTGAGGAGTAGAACACAACTAACGCCTTCGTAATATTAAACACAGGGATTCATTTAGAAGTACACATATAGTGGAGCCACCCGTAGCGGGGCAGTTACCCCGCTTTTAGATAGGGAAAGGTTGAGGGACAGGATATTTTTTGTTGACTTTTACATAGTATTTATTAAAGGTTATATTTTAAGTTGGGTATTGCCTAGTGAGGTTGCAGTAATAACATTTGGACTTTGGTGTGAAGCTTTGTTCTAAGCATAAGTAGAACATGCTACTACATGGTCCTTGACATCATGAGAAATGGTAGGTCCATAGTAATTACAGGAAATTAGTTGCAGAGATTTTCAAGGTCCGAAGTGACTGACTAATTTAAAGTAGTGACCCCTGGAAAGTATCTTCTTCTAATGAGGCAGTAGGACAAACGTTTTTCTTGGTGGCATTTTATAAAGATGCAATGGCACAGCAGAGATTAATGTTCTGGATAAATGATGAATGGACGCTGCAAGGCTTGATCAGTTAGGTTAAAACACTGAGAGAGGCCATTGGCATTTTCATTCTTCTCTGCCAACCAGAAATAAAGCATGAAATCAAAACAGGAAAATAACAAAGACCCACATGCTTGCTGTTGGTTTAAACAGTGTGCAGCCTGCAATTAGACCAGGTGTTGGTGGTCAATGTATATGGTCAATGGATGAAAGGCTTCCTTTAGCAGGTGATGTCACTCCTCAACAGCCACTTTGAGTGCAAGAAGTTTGCAACCGCCCAGTAGAGTAGTTTCTTTCAGCTGAATAGAAAGTTTTGGAAAAGTCATAAATTAAGAATATCCCCTTATTTCCTTGTTATCTCTGTAGGACAGATCTGCCCCAACCCCAACAGTAGATTAGTCAACCTTCAAAAAGAAGGTCTGAACCCATCTGGACTGTGCAGAAAAGAAGCTAAGGCAAAGGCATTTTTATTTGAAGGAATGATTCTTTAGCTTGAGAAGTTCAATTCTTGCCAATGCTCCCTTTTTGTCAGGACATTAATATGAATTATTTGAGTTAAAGATGTGATGATAACAATTTAGCAAACTCTTGAAAATACTGCCCTGCACAAAGATGTTGAAAGTAAAGCTCCTTGAGCACTGCCAGTAGATCATCACAGAGGCACAACAGATCACAAAACTTTTTATTTAATAGTTTCTCGAATACTGCCAGGAACATTGCAGAGTCCAAAGAGACAAAGGAAGTAGATATGTATTCTTGATGGTAATTTATTCAAGGCCATGTAATCGATGCACAGTTGTCAATACTCATCTTTCATCTACAAATAAAAAATCCTAAACCCTCAGGGAATAAAGATTATTGGATAAAACTCCTGTACGTATTCCCTTTGATAAAGGAGGACATAGCTTCAGCATAGAGCAGCAAAGAGGAAGTTGACTTTGATGCTTCATGTAAGATTGGAGACATACAAAGGTACAATTCTCTGGCTGCTATGTTACAGCTCCATATGATTCACAATATGATAATATGCATGAGCCATAAAAAGAAGCACACAATACTGCATTTAAAACACAAAAAAATAGTAGTACAGTACAGTAATTTAGTAGTGAGTACTGTTGCTTGCACTCAAGTCATGGTTTTGAATTTGAACTGGAGCAACAAGTTTGAATACTTTCCCTGTGTTCCAATGGGTTTTCTGTTGGTTCTGAGACTACCCCCACATACCAATATAATCACACCAATAGGTTTCTTTAAAATTGACTTTAAATGGGTTTTCTAGTTGAGCTTGTTAGAGTAACATTGGTGATGGAGGAGTTTTGACAGCAGGGCAAAAGGCTACAGGGCTCCAAAGAATCAATGTTTGCAATAAGAAAGACAAACAAACAAACAAACAAACACCTGTGCTGCTGATGAGACAGAGCAAGGAGTGACATCCCCATCCAGGTCAGGGCTGCTAAAGCATAGAGAGGTAGTTGGTAATCTAGAGAAACTTGTGTAAAGAAGCAGGATATTAAAAACAGTCATCATTTTGAAATGAAGCAAAATCCGAAAAGCAATGTATTTAATAATAGTCTTTATTTGCCATGCCTAATCAATGTGATGGAAATAAGGGATAAAGACAGATTATTTGCTCAAATGGACAGTGCATTGCAGTGTGTTATAAAACTGATAAAGCAATCACATAGTCAAGTCCAATGGTGGGACTAAAATTTTTTTTAAACAGAATATCAATAACATTTATTAAAAAAAACACAAGAATCTTTTTCCTGTACAAAAAGGTTATAAATGGAAAAAAATTAAAAGAAATACACATATTTGATATAGCTTAATCCATAAAAACCAAAATGTGATCAATACCATATGTAATTATATCACAGAAAAATAACAGCAAATATCCACTAAAACATACCTTTTAATTAATGTAATTAATTAATTTTTAATATATCCCCCATTAATAAAAACCTAAGAATGTACAGATCATGGTAATGACAGAGATAGTGAATATAAATCACAAGGTATCTGCTGTATACTATACAGTAGTTTTGGCAAAGGATATCCAGCACGCAGAGAGGTGTTTCCATAAAATATAGGCACTTTTATTTATACAACAATTAAAATAAAACAAAAGCACTCACCAGCTACAGCAGTATACAGTGGTCAGTAAGAAAATAGAGACATGGGAAAAAATAGACGCTAACGCATTTCGGGCTCAATAGTATGTACGCCCTTGCTCATAGCAGCAACTAGAAGCTGTATTGCTCTATTTAAATGTAAGCAAATAGCATTAGCATGTGAAAACAATTAATAATTGACACACAATACCATAGACATACCTAGCTCGAACGCCATATCCCGCTTCTATAGCGATAATGAGACCGGAAAGAAGCCGTCAAGAACATCCTCACATGCGCAGTGAGGATGAAATGCAAAGAGCTGGCAGACAAACGTCTGGCAGCTCAGCGCATGCACATTGGATGGACTCAGCGAAGCGGAGAATAGAGTGGTCGGCAGGCATTAAAGAATAGATAAACACAAAGAGTAACAGCAATATGTATCCACACACCATAAATAGTTTTACATAATATAGATCAATACAATGTCAAAGGATTATAATACCAAATAGCAGACAAATAGCATATAGAAAAAACATATAGAAAAAAAAATATAGAAAAAATACTATACAGTAGTGAGTGACTCACCACTTAGGCTGTGTAGGTCTTACACATAGTCACTATACACTGTAGATAGGGTTTAATGGACGACATGAGGATTAACAAATGACTGACCCTGAGTCTCTCTCTCTGACACTTTCTCTTAGCTTAGTATTTGTTGTGAAAAGGTTGACCCTATAAACTCTAATAGTTATACTATTAATTCCCAATACAATACCGTATGTACCCTAATTTGGAACCAATAAAAACAAGTCCTTATAAAGTTACTATAAAAAATAAAAAAATATATTGTTGGACATGAAATACAGCAAAACAAAAAGATAAAAACCATAAGGTTTGAATTGTTTTTTCCACTACACCTTCCCAAAAATGTAATAAAAATCATACAAAACATTCTAAGCACTAAAAAATGGTGCCATTAAAAATATTACTTATTCTGAAATAAACATATGGTTAAGTCAACAAAATTTAAAAAAAAAGTTTGGGTTTTAAAAAATAAATAAATGTAGAGATGGAAACTAGTTTGATGATTTGATATCAGTCTAAAAGTGAAACAGCCAAGATATTTCTAAGTCTCTTATTACAAATACTTTGATATTTAATACAATAAGTTACATGGCACTAGATATTAATCTTGCAACAGTTACTAGCAGTTTAATGATAATAATATCTAATTATAACAGGATTTGGTCTGCTGTAGTATTGTGTTTTATTGCTATAGTGATGCATGCTTTTAACACAGATCATGAGAAGCGTTAGATATTTTTTGTATACTAACCCTATTATGTGTCTGATATATGTAATGTCATCACTTTGAAATTTTAACAGTCTAAAAATAAATGCAAATACAAGGGGACTATTGATGCTGCCCAGACATTTTAAGAAATATCACTTCTATTTTCGACACTAAAGCACAGTACAAAGAAATGTTAGAGAGGTCATTAACCCCTTACATCCACAACCTGCATAGAAATCTTGATGGCAGAAATAGACCACATGGTCTATCATATTATTTCATTTGAATTTTTATCTTACAATAGCTACATGTTCATTCCACACATGTTTAAATTCAATTAATGTTGATTTTCCAACTACATCTGCTGGAAGTTTGTTTCAAGCATCTACTATTCTTCCTTTCAGTAGCCATACATATACTTTTTTCCATCAATGTAGTGTGATGGCACGCTGTCTGAGAGAAAAGCTTTTTTTTGTGTAGTTTATCATGCAGAATAAATATCATAAAAAACATTTTAGTTCAAATTGCTATGGCTGCAGCAATGCAAATTATGTGTACTTTTATTATTTGACAACATAAAGCAGAAAAAAGTTTTGTGCTTTTTTATATTTTTAGTATTTTATTTTTTATTTTTACTCTTTTTTCAGTCCCATCACTATGAGACGTAGGGTATCTTCACATGGATGTCTAATTTAGATTCAGAGCTAAATCTAGCTCAGAAATCAGCGCCTAATCTGACTGCATTACATTATTCCCTATAAGAAACAGCATTGTGGTTTCCACAACGCTGATGTTCTCAGCGCTGAAAATTTTCATGTTACATGTCACTTCTTTGAAGCGTTTTCCATGCTGCCCATTATAGGGAATAGGAGGCAGAAAATCCATATCTGCATCCCATTCCCTGCAGTAAACAATGCTGCTTCAGTGCTGACAATTTCAGCAATAAATTCATCATATGACAGTACTATAATAGTAATTATATATTACACTATGCATAAGTATTGTACAGTACACTGCAATACTTCAACAATACTTGCATTGTATTATACCTATTAGCATAAAGCTGATAGTCATCTTTTTCAGTCCTACCTAAATGTCAGACCAGCTGCTATAGCTTTCTGTACACAACAAGATAGTGGGGGACAGTTCATGCGTTCACTGAACAAACCCCTAAAGGGTTCATGGAGCACACCGGCATTCAGTGCAACATCTTCTAAGGGTTTAAATACCAGGATGGGCGTTATTCACATCATTTTGTGCTGATGATATACATCAAAAGTTGGGAAGGCATAAAACAATTTGATACACCAAGTAAAAGCTGTATTTTATATATTATATATGTTTTTTTTTTTTTTTTTACATATGTTAGGGATTTAAAAAAAATTATTGCAAATGTTTTACTCTGCAATCTCCTTTCCTCATTAAAGGGGTTTTGCCAGTTGGCAATATCATTTCTGAGGCCAGCTAGTATCTTGCTATGAGCTGGCTTCAGAGAACAGGGAAATGGTTGTGCTTGTACAGTTCTCCTGGGCTCATGTATAAGGGAGTTCTGAACATAACCGAGCACACCCGCGTGGCTATATTTAGGACTGCCATTGAAATAAATGTCGTGAACTGCGTAAGCGTGGCTTTCTCACATTTCTCTGAGGATGTCTTGTAGCGAGCTATGAGCCAGCCTTTAAAGGGGTTTTGTGAGAAACCAAAAGAAAATAAGAACATGTAGTGCAGTAATACTAAAGATAACACATCACGATCTGTCACAATCCAGGGTGTGAACTACTTCCAACCGCTGTTATATCGCACATTATTGCTGTGCTGTATCTTTCTCCTCCCTGGCCCAGTGAGCAGAGCTACCATTGCTAGGCTACCTGTATGAAAACTACATCTCCCACAAAAGTTGCTCTCAGCTCTTCTCTCAGCTGAGCTATGGATTCTATATCCACTCCAAATTATTTACATTTATATATTATGTGTGTGGGTGTACGGCCCTCAGTCTCTTTTCTACTCTGCAGAGCCATCATTCATACCACAAGTCAGTTCAGGTCAGTTATGTCAGTCATCCTAACCAGGAAGTAACTCACAGAGTCTGTCCTACTTCCTGTTGGACAGTTTTCTGCTGAGGAAGGTGCTCGGCGGCCATTTTGTTCTTCTATAATGATTATTCCCTAGACAAAATGAGCAGACTTTTCTAATTAAAGTTATGTAGGATTTTTTTTCCATTACAGGTAGATTAGGTAGTTAGTTTTCTTCTTTTACTGGAATACAGCATGCTCCGATTTTCAGACCTCTCGAATTTGGTGTGGCACTCTAAGGAAGACATAATATTGAAACTGTGAAGATTTAAGAGGGTTCACTACCTACAATATATCAGCCCAGTTTAAAAGGGGTGTAGTTTGTTAAAATGATAGTTAAATGGGGCCTGGATTGGGAAAAATAAAAAGTAATACCTCTAGGTCCCCCCCCCTCCACTTCTGTTTGGTAATTTCCTGGCATCTGCTCATTTTAGCTTTCTGTGTTGCATGCCATTAAAGAAGAGAGGCTTGCGCTCCTTTCACTCATTGTAAAGGACCGATAAGTAAAGAGAAACAGGCTCTGAGAGTTTTCAAAGTCTTTCTGTTTCTACCCATCTAGGTTCCATTAAGCCATACTTCTAACTCTAATTCCTGATTAGGCCTTTGGTGGATTTATGGCAGTGATTTGCTGATCCTAGATGATCCTAGCTGAATCTGGCACACTCGGAACCCTGGGGTGGCCCCTTTAAGATGGTTGTTGTCACAGGTAACGGTGTAAGGCACGAGGGTAATATGGTGGCTAACTTCCCCAGGGACCTGAGTACCCAAAAATTCTTCGTTGTCCCTAGTCAAGACACCAATCACTAGACAACCAATGCCAGGGTTCGGAAACAACGGTAGTTGCATTTATTGCAGCAATAACTAGTTGAGCCCTTGTCTCTGGATGCAACCAGGAAAACAATAACTGTGATGCAGTAACAATGACTTGACTTGAGTATGATGTAATAGCGGCAGCTTTGATAATGATACAACAGTCTCTGAGTATGTGTCAGACTCTGGTAACTTGAGATGCTGGGAGTAGTATTACTTTAGAAAGATAACTGATTACAGACCTTATTCCTGAAGAGTGGATTCTTACACCAAGGGCACAGGCTTTGAGAAAAAAGACCTGGTTTGAAGGACCTCTGATTCTTGAATACTCGGATTTGAGACAGACTGAAGCTACTTCCGCACGCGTTGACGCATGAGAAGTGCGTGGATCTCTGACTTGAAAGCCAGGAGAAGACTATGACCGCTGGTGGAGACCCTCTATTCCCAGACGGTCGGACAGGAGGTTTTCTGACTGGACTTGCACCCTCCTGAGTAGCACTGGAGATCCTGTGTGAGTCCCTTAGGTGGTAGGAGAATTAAGGACAGGTTTGAGGTAGGCTAGGGGCCTAGCAGAATGGCTGAGGTGAGCCAGGGAGCAACACACACCTTGACTTGCCGGAGACCTCGCACACCTCCCGATGGAGGAGCAGAGACTAACTAACTAACTGCCTAACTGCCTCTGGCCAGCCGTTGGTGTTGGCATGGTAGCAGAGGGGTCACAGTGTCAGACAGCTATTGCATCATTTTGAACGACAGGTTATGCAGCCAATCAGCAGATATACATGTTATACATAGGCAAATGTATAACAAGGAACCAAACCGCAGAGGGCGACGTAGAGAAGACTTTGGACTGCAATATATGATTTCTTTTCTGAACTGAAACATTGTGACAGAATACAGCAAAATATAGAACAAAGAAATCTTCAGTGCTGGGTCACTACAAATCAGTTACAGTGACATTAGTGCAGAAGGTTTGTAAACTGTACTGAACAAGGCTAAATAGCTCTAAATGGTTATAGCTTGTCAGTAACATAAATAAACAAGCTCCTGTTTTACTGATAAGACACAGCAGTGATTGAGTCATCATGGTCGGACACGGCAGCTGGAGCAATGAGAGCAGAGACAGAGCAAAAAGAGGTGGTCAGTAACCTAGAGAAACTAGTGTACACAAGCAGTAGATAAAATCTCTCATGCTCCCATTCAAACCAATGGGACACTTTATATGTTTTGATACATAAAATGGCACATAAAATGCCCATTTTTTCCCAATGCAGAAGGGAAACCACTTTATGTGAATATAGTCTAACACTGATAAAGGAAGGACAAGAAAACAGAGTTTACATTTCTGTAGCAGTTAAATAATGAAGAATATTCAGTGTAAACATGGTTGTTGTGCCCCCAAAATAATTCAACACACAGAAATTAATGCCTATACTGCTGGCAACAAAAGTGAGTACACCCCTAAGTGAAAATGGATAAATTGTGCCAAAGTGTCAATATTTTGTGTGGCCGTCATTGTTTCCAGCCCTGTTTTAACTCTCTTGGGTATAAAGATCATGGGGGACAGACCTGGATTCCAAGGTTTGTCACGAGGTCCTGGGTGGGCAGAGGAATATTTAGGGTAAGGGGGGCAAATTTTTCCCAAAATTTTGGGTTTTTCCCTTTTCCCCGGGTTTTCTACAAAAAAAATTTTTGTTCCGAATTTTGGGGCAATCCTTAAAAAACAGTTTTTTTCCACTGCACGGGCCCGAGGGTGCTGAAACGTTTCCATGCTTAAATATGCAGGGGATTTGGGTTTTTGGCTTCATAAAACGTTTTTTAGTATACACGCAAAGGACGCCGCCGCTCTTAGAACCCTTTCACTATAAAACCCGGGCACTTAAGAGTAGGGGGGCGATTCGTTGGCTATCGACCGGACGATGTCGATAGCCCGCCCCTCTAAGGTTTCCGAAGTGACAGTCGATTATAGCGATGCCATTAAAGCTATGGGAGAGCAACAACCCCTTTCTTCCACCCAAAACAGGGTGGAGAACGGGAATTAACATCCACAACATCAAATGATACGGCTACATTTTAGGCAAACACTTATTTTATAAAAGCAAGAAAAAAAAACACACACCTTCACTTCCTGTCTTGTCCACAGCAGACCCAAAACCTGCTCACCCCCAAATTAAAAAGTCCCGAAGGCAGTATGTTTAAACCCCCTCATTTTACTTAAACTGGCATTGAATCCCTTCCGGAACGCGCATGAGCCCCAAACCGCATGCCCCCCAGATTTAAAAAGTCCCGGAAAAAGGACTTTAACCACCAATTTTAGTTTCATGGACATTGACTTACCTGCCTTTTCCACAGCGGGCCCCCAAAACCCTCATGCCCCCCACATTTAAAAAAGTGCCAGAAAAAGGGGGGCGTGTCCGGGGCGCTCACAAGAGGCCGCAGTGTGGAGCCCTAGACCACCTGCTACGATTGGGCTAAAAGTAAAAACCTGGTTGGAGCCCCGGGACCCAAACGGATATACGTCGGACACCGAGGGGAACAGCAACTTTACTAACCCCCCCGGGGGGGCGGGGCCGGCGGTGACAAGCCCCGGGTCTTCTGGCGGGACTTTGGGCGCTCTGGGCGGGAGTGGCCTTTTCCAAAGTAAGGGAAAAAGGAGGGGCGGAGTCGGGGAGGCGACAACTTGAGCGGAGGAGAGGCCGATCCCGAGTATCCGGAGGGCTACCCCAAACCCTGGTGACGGACAGGGGGACTTTCCACAGTTTGCCCTGCACACAGCACTCTCTGCCCCAGGGGCAGCGGGGCCGCAAGGAAAAAGCGAGGACCGCGGGCTGAAAGCGCAGGATCAGTGAGTAGCCACCGGACTTAAAAAAAATAAATAAAAAAAAAAAAAAAAAAAAAAGCCGTAAAGATACTGGCAAACGGGCGGGATATTTGGTTTTTCCTGGTATATTTTTGAGACTGGGGGAAAGTACTCCATGCTTCACCTAAATCTGTGGAGGGACCCTCGGCCATTTAGGCCCACCAAACTCTACGGCACACTGGCTGAAGGGGGAAACGGGGCCCCCCGCAAGCTTAAAGGTGCCTGGGCTCCCTGAAAGCAGAAAAGCACAGCATTATCTCTCTTTGGGACCGTTCTAAACGTCCTAAAGCTGCTTCAGTTCATAGCGGTGGAGAGTCGGCTGTGGAGATTAACCCTTCCCCCGAACCCAGGGTTTGGAAGCAACCGGCCCCTTCCCTGCTGGGAGAGTTCCTGCTCAAAAACCGATGTATCTCCCCAGCTTCTGCCCAGTCCAACCAACCTCAATACTAGTAGATCACTGAGCCCTGACACATCCATAGGGCTCCCTGACTTTACTCCTGGACTTATGCCACCCAAGTCACAGCGTACTCCAGGGGCCCCTAAAAGGTCCGGGAATACTTTGGGAGTAAAAGGGCCCTAACCGGTCGCACCCCACAGCAATGTCAGATCTCTCTAATCAATCCCAGCCACGGCAGCCTTCGGACGGTGGCTGGCGCTCCTCTTCTGAATCATTGCTCGATCCACAGGAGCGGGAATTGCCCTTCCTCCCATACGTGCAGGGTTGGAAAACCTTACTGCCACTTAACTACTAAAATGATTTTAAGGGGCCCCAGTGCGGGAAAAAAAGGACATTCCGGCAACATTGCAGAAATGAAAACGGACCTCAAAAGTATAGCAACAAGAGTAGATAGTCTAGAAACAGCACATGATGAAACCAGAGAGTTTGTCTCTGATCTCTGCAAGCACACCACTCCCA
>JAODAL010032764.1:0-46483 GCA_025379985.1 Phyllomedusa bahiana
TTTAAATTTTTTGTGTTTAAATTTTTACTTCAAGGTCTTTAATTATTTCCAAATTAGCACTCCCCACAAAGAAAGAAAACTTCCTTTCTAATGTACCAGTGGGACCTCTGTCTACAGTTTGGTGTCCAGTTTCTATTTGGTATACAAACCTTGTCATTCTTCAAGGCTTTTTAATGATTCGAACAGGACCAACGGGAAAAACTACCTATATTGTCACAAGATACAGTTTGTTCCTTCAAAGAGGGTCATTCATATTTTTTTCCCCATAGAGCTTTGCCTGCAAGACTCCATACACCAGCTGGATATCCTAAGTGAGAATCAGTACCCTACAAAATTGAGTCAAAGGCATCTCACCAAGTTCCCTACCTTGTATTGATGAGGTGCAAGGACCCTGAAACGAATGCTGACAGGTGATTTTGCTAATATTCCTAACCATATTCTTAAAGGGGTTGTCCAGTCTCATAAAATTCTTTAAATATGGATGGGCAGAATAAAAATAGGAAACAAAGTAGTGCCCAGGGATCTGCTCTTTTGTGTTTCTGGGATCCTGTGCTGATACGCAGAAGATGCTTGTGCTCCATTGTGAATGAATAGAGCTTGGACCAAGATGGAGCCCTGATATGAGAAATCATATTTTCTTATACATCATATGGATAACTGATAGCATGTGTATTGTTTACCAGGAAAGAGATGGTACCAGGACAATATTCACATAGGGGTTTTCACAACAGGGCCCCAAATGGGCAAAGGGTAAAGTGTTTTCCCTAAGGACTTTTTAAAACCTTAAGGGTAACTAATAACACCTTTTTCCCGCTCATTTATTTATGCTTTAAAACACAACTTTTATTAGTGGTCATTAACACTTCCCCCTGTATTTAAAAGCAATGTATCATATGAGTAATATAGTAAACACTTAATAGGTGTTTCGACAACACATCGCTATTAAAATTTTGTAACAGGGAAGTTTGCTGCAGCTAAACTCTCTATTTTATACCTGCCTTGCTAATAAAAACTAATGGGGGATAGCACTGTTAGTTTTTATCTAGCGAGGCATTTGTCTGTTGGAGTTTAATAGAGGCAGTAAGGTGGCAGGCCTAGGGGCCCTCATAAAAACCCTAGCTGCATAAATCCCGCACCGGCACCTTTAAATTTGTTAGGGGGGATACGGGGGTGAAGGTGATCCCCCCTTCTTTGAAAACTCTTAAATGTCACGGTCATGTTAACGCAATTGGGTAGTACACGACTGAAACTGACTTTTTTCCATCCCACCTCTGGGGGCGGTATCGTTTAAAACCGAACCTCTGTGTTTGAGTGGGGGGGTCAGCTCTTGACCCCGCGTATATACACTGCACCCTCTTATGTGGGGTGGGTAGACAACTGCTAGGCCCTTTACCCTGCCTCTGTCAATATGCAATCTCTCCACTTACCATGGACTATAGCCCAGTGGATCATTTACAAAGAACAATATGCCCAGACCTCCAACTGACTGATAAATCACCAATAGACAAGCCCAGGTCTAATGGTCAAAGGCCAATCAAAGGTCTTCCAAGCACCTCATACAGAGCAGCCACACTAAACCCATTGAGGCAAACCACTCCTTTTTATTAGCTGCTCTGTCTCATGCATTTCAGCATTGTGGAACAGTATTCCAGGATCATGCCAAGCATACTTTATCCAGTGGTGCAGTTAGTAGAAGCAGGGGAGGGGGCGTTATTTACAGCTGGTAACCTAGCTAGTTCTGATAATGGCCTTTTAACCACCTAGATGTCACAGTCAGAAGTATTCTCACAATCTAGGTGTTTAACAAAGAGAGGGGGCTCCCTCTGTGACCCATGGACACCGTCGCAAAGCAATCACAGGATGCCCATGGTTGCCAAGCGAGCCGGAGACCATATAATGGCTCCCAGGTCTGCCACATGCAGAGACTTATTAGGCTTTGCCACAAATGCAATCAAATAGGCTGTCTGTCACCTATACTATAATACATAATAAAACAGTAATCTAGTAATCTAAACTAATCCCAAAAGCAGAAAGCAAATAAATAAAAAATGTTTAAACATAGAAAAATACACAAACCCCACAACATACACGATGAAAAATTTAAAATTTTTCTTGCAAAAAATAATCCCCTTATACAACTTCACACCAAAAAGTAAAAAAAACTTTAGATTTTTTAAAAATATCATCACAAAAAACAGTGTTTTTTTTTTTTTTTTTTTAAATGGGTATTTAAATTTTTTGGGGGCAAGAGGCCGTAAAAAGAGGCATAGCCTAAAAAAGCAGGGGTGTGATCAGAGAAAAGGGGCTGCTTACTGCTGGTACGGAGAGTCCCTTCCCTTACGCATATCTAGGCCATAGTATATGATCTTTTATCTATACTAAAAAATTGGGAAGACACAACCAATACCACAAAACTTGAATCGTTTTTCTTTTCAATCCCCAAAAATTATTTTTTAAAGTCTCCCCCCTTTTACAAAATAAGCTTTTATTTATATAATCTGTTTGGGCTAAATAAACAGTGTTTACTTGATAAATGATCACTCCTTTCATCCCTGTCAATTAATGAAGTGACCCAGATTGTTAAACACTATGTTCACATGGAAAAATAAGAAATGATCAGAACAAAGAAACTGACAATGAACACTTCTTTAATAAATGGAAAGGTTTTATTATTTTATTTGTGCATTTTGTTCCACCCATGAAATCCAACAAATGGTGCAACCTTTTCTTTATACTTTTTGGTATTTAACATCAAATTTAAATGGTTCCCTTGGTGGATTGCAGGTGTGTCCCCACCGACACCACCACCTGTTATTTATCTTCATCGTTGGAACCTCTGCTGACATGGAAACATGGAATATGAAAAGTAGCATACTGCTTCTGTTTTTAAAATAATATTAATTTGACTTCTGATTCATTTATTTGACTAATTGTCTCATTATGTATAAACTACTCTTTTGCAGTAGCCACAATTTTGTTTATACTGTTTGTTTATATTGTTAATATTTTGATTAAAATAAATAAAGTGCATCAAACTTTGCGACCGTACTGGGCAGCAAAAGTTCTAGCTATGCCACTGATTTCATCAGCATCAGCCTTTTCCTGGGGACAGTGCTTGTTAAAAACAGATGAAAACCATCTTTCTTGCTGTCAACCCATCACAGGGGTGCCCTCCCAAGCAATCAGGGGCTTCAAAGTAAACAGCAAGGACATGTCACATCATCACACCAAAACAGCATAACAAGCAAACTTTATATGTAGAAAGGGCCATTTTTTTAATGAATGGGAAATTTTTTAGGAAACTTCGGTTCTAAACAAAGTCAATTTGGGGGCTTGGGTGAACGAAATGTGCTTTTTTTAATAAAATGCTGCGAGAAAATGGGGCCCACTTGGATAAAGCACTCTGGAGGAAGAGGGGGTAATAAAATTTTAGCCTCAAAGGGGGTATCCTGTCCTTTGGGGTTCAAATTACTTAAAAATAAAAAAAGGTGCACCGAAAAACAAAACCAAAAATGCCCCGGGTTGCTGTGAAAGTCCCCTTTTCCTGATTTTATTCAAAAAAATGGGGGTTTTTTATACCTTTTTTTCCCAAATGAGTAGATAAAAAAAGGTCATCACATTACGGGCTGTGAGGGTTTTTTTGGAAACGCCCTTATCTATGGACCACCCCAAAACAGCTTCAGGAATGTCTAAACACAGGGTGTAACTTCGGACTAAGCCCCATTTTTGGATTACACAACGACCCTATACAAACACTACGGGCACCCCTTTTTTGTTTAAAACCTTTTAAATGACAAAAGATATCCCTACAGCTTTTACATGCTGTACTATACAAGTATGCCTATTATTTTATAAATATATTTTGTATGTGTGAATTTATATACAACTAATACATTAAAAAATAGAAACACAAAGGATCACCCCATATATAATTTTTGTTCCCATCCACAACACCCCCCCCTTTGGGGACTTTGTTTCTCATTTTTTTTTCTCTCCCCCACCCTTTTTTTCCCCCTTTTCCTTTTTTCCCTTTTCTTGTCCCTTTTTTAAGAAACCCCTCGGCCCCCGGGACAAGGGGGGGGCCCCCGGGTATCCCTAAAACCCTTAGCTCCCCCCTAAAAATTTTTATGGTCTAATTCTTTGATGAACCGTGGGTTTTTCAGAGGGGAGTAGATGATTTTTTTTTACCCACCCCTTTGACGCAATGTCTCTTTAAATAGTTTCTTAATGTCCACATCATCAAAAGGTGTCAGGTTTTTGGACAGCTAAAGATGTGGTATTGTCGCTGCCCAAAAGAGGGGCCCACTGTGGAAAACTGTTCACCCATGAGGGGAATTTATCTGTCCCCAGCTTTCACAAATATTTTCCCCCTCAAGAAAGGGGAGAACACAACAGACAGATTAGGAATTTTAAAAGCAACACAACAATAGGGAAATTTAACCTACGGGGAAAGCATTCCCTCCAAAACCCTTTAACCCATGAATGACCCACTGCTCCCCGGGGTTGGATCATCCGGAGTTACGTTTCCCCTTCGAGAATCATCGAGTTTTTCTTAGGCCCACTTTGGTCCCCCCTTTTTTTTTTAAGATCCTGTATTATCGGGATAAAAGAAAAGCGGGTTTCTCCGTTTGGGTGGAAAATTTCGTTACAAGATTAAAACCCCCCGGGGGGGCCCATTTGGGTCCCTTCCCTTTAAAATTCACGGGGACCCCCCTTGGGCCCCCATGCATCAAAAAATACACAGGGGGGTTAAAAGGGTTTGCCCTTTGGGGGGGTTTTTCCCTTTTTTTCCCCTCCGGCTCCCCACTGGGTCACTATCTTTTTACCCCTCATTTCAATATAAAAAATGGGATGATTAAATTTAGCCCGGGCCCACATTGCCGGGGTCCATTGCCCCCCGAAATTTTCGTCCTAAGTTTAAAAACTCCAAAATCTCCAATATATGCCCCCCCCTAGGACCTGATTTTGAAAAAGGGCGGGCCACGGGAAGTTACTGTAAGGGGACAAAAAACCTTTCTTAGGGAATTTGCCCGGGAAATCTCCTTTTCCCCCCACACTACGGTAAAACGGGTGTAATTCCTGGGTAGACAGAACCCCAACTTTTGGGTTTTGGGTTGCTTTTTGGGATAAGGGGGTTTAAACTCTCCCTTTCCCAGTCCCACAGGCAGCAAAAATCTGTGGGGGTGTTGGTGTAAAAACCAAGAAACTTCTGTGCGGCCTGGGGAATCTCTATGGACAGTGCCTATTTTAAAGTCGGGAAACCCTGAACAAATTAACAGTTTTTTTGGTTTTTGTTGGGCCAGCGTATTTTTTCCCCAATCTGGGCCACAAGTTCTTATCTTAGAACCCGTCTCTACCCGTATGGGTATTTTTTTTTTTCCGGGGGTGGGTCAGCCTTTGGCGGGAAATCCCTTGAAAACTGCACAGGGGGCATGCTTTCACCTGGTACCCCCCCTGTTCTCGACGGGTTTCCCGTTTTTTCCCAAACCCTTTTTCCCTTATTTAAAGGGGGGGTTTTCCCTTTTTATTTCCCCCTTTAAAGGCAGTTTTGTGGAAAAATACCCCATATTTTTCCCCCCTTGTTCCAACCCACAGAAACCCCCATTTAATACAAGGGGGTCCCCATACTTCTCCACACCAGGGGCCAATTTTTATCAAAGGGTTCTGACCAAGATTTTAACGCAACATAACAAATTTTAACATCATAAACCCCAGCATCTGCCTCATCCCCGGGGGGCGGGGGGAACGGCAGTGTAAAGGGGCAGGATCCATTTGGGGTTTTCCCTTTTCCCATTACAGATGTGGTCGGGGTCACAGAATTTTTTAAACCCCCCTTTAATACCGGCTCTGGGTTTTTTAAAAAAACCAAATTTCTTCTTGTAGACCCGGGCCCCCGGGCTGTAGTTTTGGGAGCACAATGTCCGGGATCTGGAAGGGAAAAACTCTAAAAAACTTAGCGCCAACTCTTTAAAAACACTTTTAGTCACATAAGGGGTCATACATCGTTTTTAGCTACAACCCGAGGGAAATATGAAAACCTATTTGGGGGCCTCCCAAAAAACGGGACTCATAGGGAAAGAGAGCTAACGTCCCCGGGGCATGTGCCTGACTCTAACCAACTTTTGGGCGGTGTTCGGGCCCAAAGGGAAAAGATTTGTTTTTCCCCTCTTCCCATTTTAAAGCATCCTGTTTTTCCAGACCCCCTTCCATGTCCCCATTGCAGAACACCCGGGGTAAAAGCCCTGGGGAAAAAGCGGGGTCGCCTCCCAAACTCCAATAGCCCTCTTCTTACCCTTTTTTGGCTCCCTTTCTTTTCCAGCTATCCTTTTCTTCCAGTGGGCTTTTTCCCTTTCATTTTGGGCCCCAGCAGTCCCCTTTTGCGGGTTTGGGCTGTGATTTCCTCCTGAAACCACTGACAGCTAATTCCCTTCCCCCCTTTTCCCTCCCCCTCCTGGGTCCTGGGGTGGACTTTTTTGGGTTATTAAATTGGTTTCTTCTGGGGTTCTGTTATTCAGCTTCCCATTCCCTTCATTTTAGTAGGGGCCACTTTTCCGTGGCAGCAGAAAGGGGAAACCCAAAATCAGGACCTAAGGGTTTTGTCCAGGGTTTCCCCTGGGGTTCCCCGCCCGTGAGAAATCCCGGTTTTTCCCAAATACCCACATAAGGGCCCCTCCCCCCGAAAGCTATTTTTAAAAGGGTATATTTTTTGGCCGTTTTTTTGCCCTCTCCAAACGTCAGGGCGGGCCGTTTTCCTTGGGCTAACTTATCCCAATGGCGCCCCCTTCGGCTTTCCAAGCACTCCCCCGTGTGTTTGGCTCACGGCATATCCCGGGGGGGTAAAACATCTTAAATGTTTTTTAAAGCAAACCCCCCAGGCTTTTTTTAAAAATGTAAAAACCCGGGAAATTCCCAAATTTCCCTTTCTTCATCCTCTTTCCCCCCCCTTAAGAAAGGGGAAGTAAGGTGGCGGGATGAAAAACACAACAGCGAAATGGGTAAACTTAACCAAAAAAGGGAAAATATTACTAAAGGGCCGAGTTTGCGGGTCCCGATGAAGGGAAGCCGGGGGGTTTCAAAAATGGGGGAAGATGTCAGAAGGAATGGGGGAGTTTTCCGACTATGGTATCCCGTTTCCTTGGTCCACAGCATTTGGGCGGGCAACTACAGTCGGGAAAATTTGGGAAGGTCCCCCCCCCCCTTTGAAAGCGGTTTCCTTTTCCTGAAAGGGGTAAAATCCATTTGTCTGTTTCGCCTCCATGGGCCGGGCTAGAACTCCCAGGGCATGCCCCCTTCCCCCTTTTCGATACAAAAAGCTTGAAGGTCTTCTGGTGGCCCGGGGATGCCTATGCAAGCACTGGCAATAGTTTTCCCTTTTCACTTCTGAAGGGACTCAAAAGCATTTTCCCTTTAAAATTTGGAAGGGGATTTGTTTTTCCCCCACTGCCTCATACCAAAATTTGCCCCAAAGGGGAAAACCCCCTTCCTATGGTTTCGGGGTTCGGGAAAGACAGCCCTCGGGAGCGGGGTCTGATACCAAAATTTTGGGGTGTCCTCCCTCTTTCTTTTTTTTGCGGGGGGGCCATGTCCCCTCGGGTTGCATTTTCAACCCAAGTAAGGGCGGTGGTTTTGGGCTTTGGGCCCAAAGGGGCCCCAAATTTTGTGTCACCACCACACAGGAAACCATTTTTTCAATCAACATTTTCCCGCAGGCAATTGCTCTCAATCCCTTTTTTGCCACTAGACGCCTATCAACTGGGGGGCTTGTACTCAGGCCGAACCATCTTCAGCTGCTTTGTGCGTTCCACAGGCCATCAAAAAAAGGCACGGTCACATCGCATGTTTGGGTTTTCAAAGGAAAAATCCTAAATCAGAGAACCTCTTAGACATCCGTGGGATTAAATTTTTCCACTGTTTCCCCCCCTTTATCCTGAGTGAAGTCTGTCAATGTCATTGCCTGAACTGAAATCTGTTCCCCCTCCCATTTTTTCACGCCTGTTCACCCAAAAGTAACCCCCGGAAGCACAGCGACCTCAAACCATTTCGACGGGGTTTATGAAAGGGGTTCAGCCACAAGGGCCCGTTTTGAATTTTCCCCCCTTAAAAAGCTCTGGGCAGGGACCAAAAACTTCGGGAAAAACCATAGGGTTTTTCTCAAAGGGTTTTTCCAAGTAATTTCACCTTTTAAGACAAGGGGGGCTTGGGCTCCCTGAGGGATGTAAATAATATTTCCCGGGGGGGTCCTTCCCCCCCCTCCCCCCCCTGCAGTGGAAGGCCGGGTGAGGAAAAAGGGGGGCGGTCCCAAATCAATTTCCGAGCCCTCTCCACTGGGCAGCGCGGGCTCACCCCCCAGTGTCTTTCTCGGGGTGGGGTATGCATTTTTGGGTCAGCTGGTGTGCCCCCTGAGCAACAAGCCCCCAATTTTTTACTTTGTTTTCCCCAAGCCATCATCCCCCTTTGTTCTTCCTTCTACATTTATCCCCATGCTGGAGACCTGCCCCACGACTTCTTCTCCCCAAAAACCCGAAATTTCCCACGTAGGGCTCCCGGGCCTGGGCCCCATATATCCCCATATCTGCATCCATAATTTATCATACATGCTGTGTTCCCCCCATCTTGGCCCCCGGGAAAAAGAATTGGTTTAACCCCCGGGAAAGGGCGGGCAAATTTAAACCCCGAAGGAAGAGGGGTGACATTTCCCGATGGGGGCATAGGGGGGGCTGGGGTTTGGAAATGAAATGGAAAGGGGGGGGCAGTGGCAAAAAGGGTTTAGGTAGTCTGGGGGTTTCCCGGGGGAGGGGTTTGGGGCAGTTTTGGGGGTGCTACAGGGGGCAGGGGGACTTTTGACAAAAAAGGGGGCTGCTCCTTGGGGGGTGGTTCCCTTTTTGTTTTTCCGCATTTTTTTCCCACACCCTTGCTTTGTCTCTTCCCCCCCCCAAAACAATCCCCCCCCATTACAAGGGGGTTTTCCAAAAGTATTCACCCCTTTCCTTTGGGTTTTAGGGAAACTTCCCTGGGGGTTATACCATTCAGCTGCCCCCCAAAAGGGCCCCCCCTTCTTTATGCACCATAAGTTACAACTGTACCACATTCAGCCCTCAACAAAACATTCCAAGATCCTTCAATCTACCCTTTTTTTTTCTTATTATCCCTCAAAACATTTTCCCTTTCTCTTACACAAATCTTTTTGAGGGCATAAATTTACACTTTAGCTACTTGCAAATTCTTCAGACTATTCACTTTCTTCTTTCCCATTTTAAAAAATAGACTTTTTATCAAATTCTTTCACTTTTTAAAAACCCGCCAAAGGCGGGTGTGCCAAAATAAACTTTTAAAACTTAAAATACCAAAACTTCTTTGTTCCCTACCCGCAGGAACCCCAAAACCCAGACCACCCGACGACAGGGCTATCAAAATGTTTAAAAAAAAACCCATTTCCCGGGAAGCTTCTCAGCCTTCCCACACCCAAAGGAAAAACCTGAATTCATGATTTTCCCCCTTTAAAAGGGAATTTTCCAATTTTTACAAAAAGCTTTTTTTCTCCCCCAAACCCGCTGACCAAATCTGCCCACCCCCCGGGGCAACTCAGGGAATTCCCCCTGTTATCTAACCCCCTCGGGGGATTCTCTTTAAAACACTGAGGGGCCCTAAAGGGGTTTCGGGTCCGGGGATTCCCCCCAGCTGACTTAAAAAAAACCTTCTTTCCCCCCTTTGCTTTTTCCCAAACAAGGGGTTTTAAAACATTCAATAACTTAAAACAGAAAATACCCCCCCCAAGGGGTTTAAAATTTTACAGGTCATGGGTTTAATACAAAAGGGCCCCGGCTTTGGCCCCCTTTTTCCAGCGTGGGTTAAAAATTAACCGAATGAAACATAGTACAGCTCCCCCTGAAAGACAAACTGCTCACAAAGCAAATTTTAAAATTTACTTACCCGGGCAGGGTTAAACAAAAGTTTTTGGGCGCTTTATCCCTCACTGTGGTTCCCCCCATAAAGCCCTCACCAGCTCAGTTTTTTCGGTTTTAAAAAAATCCTTTTTAAGGGCCCCATGCCCCACCCTTTGGGCCCATTTTTGTAATTTAAAATTTTGCCTCAAAAAGGGGGATCCCTGTTTCCTTTTGGGGGTTTTAAAATTTTCCCTTTAAAAAAAAACAAAAGGTTCAACCGGGGAAAAAAAAATCCCGAAAATGCCCCTTTGGGTGTGAAAGTGCTTTTCTGTTTTTAAAATTTACAAAAAGGGGGTTTTTTAAACCTCTTTGGCAAATGAGTTTGATTAAGAAGGCATCACATTTACTGGCTGTGAGGGTCTATTTGGCAAGTCCCCTTTTTTTTATGGACCACTTCCCCCACAGCTTTTAGGAATGTCCCGAACACAGGGGGAAAATTCTGACTAAACGCCCAAACCCTTTGGGTTACACGACGATCTATACAAACTATCACAGGCAGCCATTTTGTTTAAAAAACATTAAAGGGCTAAAGATATACCTAAAACCCTTTTTCCCAAAAGCTGTACTATACAATATGTGCCCATTATGTTTTAAAAATATATATTAAATTTTGAAATATAATAACCAAAAAACATTAAAATAGAGAACCCCAAAGGGGTCACCCCATATATAATCTTTGTTCCCCATCCACAAAAAGGGGAAGCCTGCATGACATGTGCAGAGAGAACCAACAGGGGACCGGGGGGGGATTTTGTGCATCCCCCGCACTATATAAGTCCGGGGACAAAGCTGGGACTCAAAAACCCCCTCTCCCCTGTACTGATCAAGGAAAGGGGCTTCCCCGTCTGATTGTTTTCTGAAGAAACTTTATTTTTTATAAAAACGATTTTTATGGGGGGTCTCACTTTCTTTAAGGGTCTTTTTCCTAACGTTTTATTTCTGGTTTTTTTTGGGTTTTGGATCGAAATTTCCAGTGTGCGTTCACTGCAGTTTGCATATACATTTAAATCCTATCTGCTCACAGCACATTGAATACCAAGGGGGGGGGGACCCTAAGCCATTTTCCTGTTGTATTCATTTAAAGAAACAGCTTTTTTAACAATACAAATACCACTTCATTTTTGGCTGCTCAATGCTTTGGCACAATTTACATCCAGGGGTTAATTAAGCGTTGTTTTTCCCAGCTGTATGACTCCAAGAAACCGTAATTTCCAACGCCAAAAATATATACATTTTTCCTGTAGCATAATTCACAATCGAAGGTTAATTACAATTTTATCTCTTGTGTAGCGTAAAAAACGCGCCATTGTGACACGCTACAAAGCTACTAGTTTGTGGGGGCCAATTGTTTGGCGCAATTTACACCCGGGGGGTTTAAATTTTGGGGGTTTTTTTTCACCCTGGGGTGATCCCAAGAAACCGTAAATTTTCAAAGCCAAAATATATACATTTTTCCCTGTAGCATAATTCACAAGAAAGGTTAATTACAAAAAATTATCTCTTGTTGTGTAGCATAAAAAACACGCCATTGTAAACGCAAACAAAGCTACTATTTGGGGTGGCTCAATTCTTTGGCGCAATTTACATCCAGGGGTTAATTCAGCGTTGTTTTTCAGCTGTGGTGATCCCAAAAAACCCGTCAATTTTAAACGCCAAAATATATACATTTTTCCTGTAGCATAATTCACAAGTGGGGTTTAATTACAATTGTATCTCTTGTTGTGTAGCGTAAAAAACCCCCAAACACGCTTTGTAACAAACGCTACAAAGCAACTAGTTTGTGGTGGCTCAATTGTTTGGCGCAATTTACATCCGGGGGTTAATTAAGCGTTGTTTTTCAGCTGTGGTGACTCCAAGAAACCGTCATTTTCACCGCCAATATATATACATTTTTCCTGTAGCTTAATTCACAAGCAAGGGTTAATTACAATTTTATCTCTTGTTGTGTGGCGTAGAAAACACGCAATTGTAACACGCTACAAAGCTAGTAGTTTGTGGTTGCTCAATTCTTTTGCGCAATTTACATCCAGGGTTAATTAAGCGTTGTTCTGCATTGTACTGAGTAAAAGAAACTTTGTTTTTCACCGCCACAGAAGAAATTCTGTAGCGTAATTCATATCCGAAGGTTAATTAATAGTGTTGAGCGATTTTTATCGACAAAGTTGAAATCGGCAATGTGATTTTATGGTTGATATGGAAATTTCCAGAATCAAGCGGATAATTAAGGTTAAAATCTGTTCATCATCCTATTAAGGATCGCGCCTTTTTCGTCGCTTCCTGTAATTTTTTGGCGTGCCAGCAAAAGGATATTAAGCAGAATAGAGCAGGTGAAGATGTGTGTACGACGACATGACTGCGATGTGCATGGTTTAGCAATTGGCTGGAAAAATCAACGATGCCCTCGTTATTACATAGAACAGCGTTTCCTGTATTCAGCTCAGTGTCTCTCAGCGCCCTCATATGGTGGGGGGGGGTAAGGGGATTGGATAGGACCTGCGCTCTGCCTGTTTCCATACATGCTCAGCTGAAATTAGTTCGATTTCTGCACGCGGAGAAACCCTCAACTATTAGCTGCTGACCTTCAATTTAGTTAGATTAGAATTTGGAACATTTTTATTTAGTTTAGCTATAGAATTTTAAAGCAGCATCTACCGCTGTTAATTCACTGCGGTGGGAGCTGGGGTGGGTTGTGGGGGGCCCCGCGGGCTAACACAGACAACTCTATCTATAAGACACTGGAAAAAGTTTCATCAAGACTTTAGTGTAGGCATTGTATAGTAGGAAATATCTTTATTATTAACATTTTCTAATTGAAATATTTCCTGGATATTGGGCAGCCTTGAACTTATATTGGATAAACATCATTTCCTAGTAACTGCATGTCCACTTGTTAGCTGCAAAACTGCACTTTATATAATCAGTATCACATTATCAGATAGGTGATTCAAAATTACCCAATACACCATGTGACTGTTTGATATAGTCCACCTTGCACTTAAATAACAATCCAAGCAATCTGTAGTCAGCACAGGTAGTTTGTTTGCCAAAAATAACCGTGTATCGTACGAAAACCTCACAGATACGTTTTTTTTTGACTTTTGCGCACCCATCCACTGTTATCATGTGACGCAGCTCTACGTAAATCTTAAAACAGCAGAATCTATATTCATCCACAGGTGGAATTGAAAGGTGCAAAAAATACCGTTTATTATATCAAAACATAACATTTTACATGTTATTTTTTTGACTTTTGCGCACCCAGGCACTGTTCTAATTGTACGCAGCATCTACGTAAATCTTAAAACAGCAATTCTATATACACCACAGGTTGAATTGGAAAGTTGCAAAAAATACCCGTTTATTATATCAAACATAACAGTTACTTGATTTTGACTTTTGCGCACCCAGGCACTGTCATTTGACGCAGCATCAACGTAAATCTAAAACAGCAATTCTATATTCACCACAGGTATTGAAAGGTGCAAAAAATACCGTTTATTATACCTAAAAAAACCCCATAACAGATACGTGTTTTTTTGGACAATTGGCCAGTCCAGATTTGATGATAGCACCTTGCAGTTAAATTTGAATCCAGCATTTTGTTTTTGATTAGAGGGATTTGAGAATAGCTGTGATTTGCCCGTCTTTTAATAATAGACGTTCAAAACAATTCATACCTTCTCAAATTTTATATCTGAACATGGAGCGAAATTCAGGAGGAAAGCGAGCAAAGATGGGAGTAGCACATGGAGGTAGAGGTACGATAGAAGGTAGGCTCCTTCCATTGCAGGGCGACGAACACGCCATCCCGCGTATCGTCAGTTGCAGGACCGTCAGGCCAGTCATCGCTGGGTCAGGTCCCTGTTAATCTAAGTACAACATCGTCGCCAATCTTTCTTCCAGTGTTTAATGCAACCTGCAACTATGCAGTCTTACCTCCTCGTCCTGCGCAGTCACGCCACAATGTCTGTCATCATCATCATCAGCATTCCCCCCCTCCGTCAGAAAAAAAAAAAAAAAAAAAAAAAAAAAAAAAAAAAAAAAAAGCACATGAAGCAGCCCAAATGCAACTCGTGTAACCCACCACTGTGGAATAATCCATTTTCTGAAGACCTCTTTGATGACAAAATGCGGTTGGGGGTCAGAAGGCATTTTAAAAGATCAAGAGGCCAAAAAGGATGATTTTCTCTGGCCTGACGCCCCTAGATATCTGATGCCATTAGAGGATGGTGAAGGAACCGGTCATCGCGTCAAAAATCCCGGGCGGGGATCGGCAAACTCCTTGCAGTCCCCCCTTTCATGTAGCCCGCAGCTTCTGGAATTGCAAAAGATCAGGACGACCAAGTCACCTGTGTTGATGATGATGAATGATGGACCGACATTCGCGGATCCAACCTGGTCCATTTCCGCATACATTTGCTTGCGAGACGCTTCATCAGTGGACGAGGAGGAAACGCAGGTAGTGTCAATACGGGTCCTCGCCACAAAAAGGGAGAGGGCGGTCGCAGAATTCCGCTATATGATTCCGCCAGTCCACGGACAGTCAAACCCCGGCTCCTCGCTTATCGCCGTCAAAAGAGGTCCAGACCACTCAAGCCTGGGCCTTCCTTTTGATCAGCCTCTGATTCACCAGTCGATGTTCATATGCCGCCTTTGCCGTAAAACGCATCAAGTGGAGTGCAAGAACCTTAAGTGTTTACCCACCGTACCAACATGTCTAGTCACATGCAGCGGATTGTTTATGGCATGGAAGATTTTTAGAATTGGAGGGAATCACTTGCCCAAAAAAAAGGCCAGACCGACGCAACGAACAAGGGGGGGGAGGTCTCCGAACCACTGTCACCGTCTTCCTCCACGTCCAGTGATGAAGGGCTCCGTAAGCAAATCTGCTGAAAAAGGACCACTTTGGATCCGGCAATTTCATCATCATCAAACAGAGTTGACTTCGTCTTGACATTCTGCATCCAGGAGCTGCGGGCTACAAGCAAGAGGACTGCAAGGCATATGCCCACGCGCCCGGGATTTGTTGCCGATTGAAACCGCTTCCTTCACCTCCTCTGAAGGCATCAGTAACTGGCGTCAGAGCAGAGAAAATCATCCTCTTTGCCTCTTATCTTTTAACATGCCTTCCTGACCCCAACCGCATTTTGTCATCAAAGAGGTCTTCAGAAAATGGATTATCAATAGTGTTGAGCGATTTTTTTCGACAAATTTGAAATCGGCAAGGTTTTTATGGTGATCGAAATTTCCAGATCATGCGACAATTTAAGGTTAAAATCTGAGCATCATCTATTAAGATCGCGCCTTTTTCGGCGCTTCCTGTAATTTTGGTCGTGCCCAGCAAAATCAAGAATTAACAGAATAGAGCAGGGTGAGATGTGTGTGCGACGTCATGACTGGGATGTGTGTCGCCGTCAAAAAGGTCCAGGACCTCTCAAGCCTGGGCCTTCTTTGAGCAAGCCTCTGATTCACCCAGCGATGTCATATGCCGCCTTTGTCCTAGAACAGCATAAATAAGGCAAGAAAACTTAGGGTGTGATAACCACCACCAACATGTCCTAGTGCACATGCTGCGAATTCATGATTTTTGTAAATGGAGGCAACACTTTTGGCCAAGAAAAGTGCCAGACTGACGCCGGCTTCCAAACCACTGTCACACCCTCTGTCTCCCCGCCTCCTCCTCCTCCGCCACCACCAAGCTATCCTCAGCTGCCCCAATGTCTCTCAAGTCATGATCAGGGATCAGCCTCCGCTTCAGCCCTCCCCCGTCGCCCAGTACCACCACACCACCAAGACCCATCCTACCCCTTCTCCTACGCCAGTTTGACGACCTGCACTCCGTACATCGGCCATTCTTGCAGCCAAGCCTTCCTTCTTCCAGGTTTGGGAGCAGAAGAAACACTTAACCCAAACATCCCAAAGTCAAAAGCCTAATTCGGCATTGCCAGGCTTTTGTCCTTGGAAATGTTGCCTTTCCGTTGGTGGACACAGATGGGTTCCGCCACGGTCATGGCCTCTCGGTGTTGGCCCCCAATACCAGATGCCGAGCAGGCATTTCTTTGCCAGAAAAGCCGTCCCCTGCCCAGGCCAGCCATGTGTCAACTAAAATTTTCAAGCGCGTTGTCTTCATCTGTGTCCCGAAAAGTCCATCTCACCACCGACACATGGCCAATTAAAGCACGGCCAAGGCCGCTATATCTCTGTGACAGCTCATTGTGTGAGCTGGGGTGTTGATGTCTCTGGTGTGACGGTGGCTCTCAGGCTTGCGGCGCACGCTCTACATAAACCGCAGGGATGGATGCAGGGCTCTTTCCCCCAAGGTCCTCAGGTTTGCATCACGTGTCCCAAGAACACCTGGCCGTGGTGAAATTAATCTGCCTTGGAAGACCGTTCCCACACACATGGTCAGGAGCTGTGGAAACGACTCTAATGCAACTAGACCGCGCTCATTCATGTATCCACGAACCATGAGCCATGCAAGGAGGTGTGCGATAACGGGCGAATCAGCTGCCGCCCATAAGATCGGACAGCTGGAGCACATCCCAAGCCATTGCACCTGTCAAGAACCTGTGTCCGTCCATAAATTACTAAAGAGCTACCCGGGTCTGGACCTGCCATCTGAGAAGGCTCGATGACTGAGATCGCACTTCCGTCCGATTCGCACCCTTGCTTCGTCCCGCCTGGCTAGCGTTGGCAGCGTCAGCTCGGCCTCCCCGTCAACCGTCCTCAATGTTGACTTGGCAACACGCTGGAATTCCACCCTCCACATGCTCCAGCGATTGTGGCAGCAGCGCAATGCCATTACGCATTACGAAGTTGACCACATGGCCTAGACGAAGCAGCGGTACGGACCCTGGGGTGTTTGAAACCACCGAGAGTGGAGGCAGGTGAAAGAGTCACTGCACCATCCTTGCCAGTTTTGAAGAAGCCTCCAAAATGGTCAGTGCGGACATGCCCTTGTCAGCATGATCATAGTGGATGATCTTAGATCAGGGACGATCCGATGGACACTCGTGAAACACAGGTCCCCGCCAGCAGGAGGAGGAGAGAAACTGACACAGAAGCAGGGACACGGAGCCTTTCCTCCGTCAAATCCACAAGGCCCGACAGTTTTCACAATTTCAACGTCCTTCATTAGGCAGAGGTTCGGGTCCAGAGCTAGTGCAAGGTGCGCATCAGCTCTCAGGTTGCATCATCTCAGGCAAGTCAGGGCTGGTTATTGAGCTGTGCCTGAGGCAGCGAGGAGGATGAGGTATACTAGACCACCGATGTTACCAACGTCCCTGCCTTGAAAGAGTTGCGAATTTGTGAGCGGAGGAGACGATGAGGAAGATCAGTTGGCTATGTGCCCCCCCTTGGAAAATCAAGGCTCCATCTCATCACATGAGTGCTTGGAATGCTCCATTTCCTCCAACATGATCCCGCATTAAGGCCGATCAAAATGAACAACAGTTACTGTGTTGGCCACCCTCCTGGATCCCCGGTACAAATCAAAAATGTCAGCACTTACCCTTCCACACCACCCAAATAGAGAGTAAAATGCAGGAAATGGAGACCTTGCTGATTGATCACTGGAGACATCCTTGTTTCGTCTGCTTCACGATCCCCAAATTGTCCCGGTGGAACAACAATCAGCGACTGACAGCAGTAAGTGTCCAAGTAGGCATAGCGGCAGCAGCAGCAAGGGGCAGAAGCCTAATGGATGACCTCTGGCAATCTTTGTTTTAAACCACCTCACCAACTGCATGCAATGCAGGCAACACATCCAACACACAGAGATCACTTTAAGATCATGGTGCACGACTATCTGCGTCTCAACACCGATGTTATTGCCATGTGTCCAGACCCAATAGACTTCTGGATATCCAAAATGGACGAATGGCCCGATGCTGGCTCGACGACGCCATAAAGGGGTGTTGTCCTGCCCATCAGCCAGCGTCATATCTGAGCGACCTTCAGCACAGCTGGAGGAGTCAATACAGACAAACGCATCCCGGTGGGCTTTCCCAATAATGTGGATCGTTATGACTTTTCATCAAGATGAATCCGGCATGGATCTCTGATTGAGTAGGGCCCCAATTGCCGATGTCACGATTTAGTTGCCAGTTTCTACTTCACATTCCTTTATCAAACAGAAAAAAATGTTCCACCTTGAAAACCTTTTTTTTAAAATGATCATTTCTTACGCAATTTTTATTCTCTTTTCCAACATTTCATTTTTGCTGTGTTGTTGTGAGGAGACTGTAAAAGACAGCAAGGTTTCATGACAACACCGTATTCATTAACTCACTTAATCTAAAGAAGTTTTCGCATTGTCAAGGTTTTTTGAGGTCATTTTGCTGTCGAATACAGCAATAATCATGGTTCCATTGGAACAGAAATGTGGCTTTCTAAGTGGCCTTTCTCCTCACAAATATTAATAGTGGCTGAGAAGTCCATATATATAATTTTATGGGGTCATGTAGCTGTGAGATACAGCAATAATCATTGTCCTTTTGTAACAGAAATGTGCTACTAAGTGGCATGTCTCCTCACAATTTTTAACAGTGGCTGAGAAGTCATTTTTATAATTTATTTGGAGGTCATGCAGCTTTGAAATGCAGCAATACTACATGTCCCTATTATAAAAAAAATGTTTGTTCTACAGACAATTGTTTTCTTCACAATTGACCCAAATTGCTCAAGGGTCATGCATTGAATTTATGGGGGCATTTTTCTGTGGACATGCAGCTATCTACAGGTCCTATCTAAAAAATGTGTTTCTAACAGGAAGCATATGTCTCTTCACAATTGGCAAGAGTGGGCTCAAGGTGATGTTGCTGTCAGAAACAGGAATAGGTAGGACCACTGTTAATGGACACATATTGGCAAAATGACTTGTTTTTTGCAAGATTCTTGTAACATATTTATCAATCCCAGTATTGAACAACACATTTAATACAATGAAAAAAAGAGAAACAAAAAGACATGGTAGGGATTGCAACCTAATTTAAAAATGTGTTTTTTCTAGAATTAAAGTACTAAAAAACTTGCATGTACAAGAGAGCTGATAAAAAAATTGCCTCTGAATGTGTACAAGGGAGGTACAGGAAAACTTTGACCAGATGTATGGTTTCAGAACAATGGAGTATGGATCACGGACAGAGAACAAAGTACAGAGACCATTTCTTGCCAGCACGTTGATTAAAATGAAAAAAAGAATGCCAGATAAAGCACCTGGGTTGTAACAGGATCGTTAACCAACAGTATTTTCCAAGTGAATCTCAAATTGTGTCCACACTCATTACGAGGGCAAGCGCTACCCAGGTAATGACTGTGTACAGAGGAAGGCTGGTAGTTCTCACAGCTTCCGCTTCCGCTCTCTGCTTCAGCACGACAGTTTTCGTTTGCTGCGTCATCAGGGCAATTTTAACCTGCGTGTTAATAGGATGACGGACGCCAAGCCTGGGCTTACACCGCACCCACTGTAATCCGGCCCTGGGTCATGCTTGTGGCCCAGGACAGGTATAGTCCAATGTCCAGTGAAACTAAAATGGTGGTTGAAAGACTCCTTTTCCGGCAACTATTTTAAATGTTGGGTGGTCATGCAGATTTGGTGCTCATGCTGTGGCCCAGAACAGGTATGTCAATGTCCAGTGAAACAAAAAAAGGTGGTTGAAAGACCCCTTTTTTCCCGGGCTTTTTTAAAAAAATCGGGGGTCATGCAGGTTTTGGGGCTATGCTGCGCCCAGGCAGGGATATTCAATGCCCAGTTAAAGTAACATGATGGTTCAAATCAAACCCCCTTCGGCACTTTTTAATTTGTGGGTGATGCGGTTAAAGGGTCGCTGTGGTACAAGCGGGGATAGTAAATGGTCTTGATTTTTTTCTTTTATAAACCCAGTGTGTTGCCTAAGATTACATATCCATTTGACTGTTGTGGATTTAAAATTTTACTTCCCCACCTTTTTTGGGTGTAATAATGAAGGTGTTTTGCTCCCCCATAGACTTTAATGGGCATCCCCATAATCAGCTCCCTAGAAAAACCCTTATCGATAGCGGGGGACATGACTATCGATCGATCTCGATAGCCAACGCAAACGCTCAACCATTAATTTAAACTGTTTGTGCTTTTATTTCAGTAAAATAACAGAGTTTTTAAACGGCACATACAAGTCAATTTTCCCGCCCCTTTGTGGAGCGCAATTTTTTTTTAATCCAAGGGTTACCAACTTTTACTGGGTTTTTATTTCCCCGTTCAAAAAGGTGTTATTTATCATATACAGATTTCTTTATAACAGTTCTGTACATTTTAGAACAAAAAGAAAGTCAGACAGAGAGGTGGCGGCTCTTCCCCTGCGGTGGCAGGGGCCAAACATTCCAGGCCCGGTGCAAAACAGCAAGGGGCTCGCAGCAGGGGTCATCGGTGAGGCCACAACTGCTGCTGTCATCTAGCGGCCGGTCTGAAGCAACCCAAGGGGTTTTTGATTGGTTACTTCATCCACTTTTCCCCCCAATGAATCTGCCCAAACCCCCGCCAAGAGTCGGTGGGAAGTCAGACACAAACCTTAGTTGGGATGGCCCGGGGGGGGTGCGCCCTCACCTGTCCCCCAACCCCTCTGTCCCATCCCGTTCCCCAGCCGAGATCTACATTGGTCTGGGGCACGCCACTATATAGCGAGGATGCAGAATTTGAGGAGGGCATCAGGCACTTGCAGGAAGAAATGGGGCCAAATGCCCTGCTTCTTGCAGGGCGGGAAAATATAGATGTTGAGAGTGGCATGGTAGGGGATGTTGTGAGGGGGAGCCTCTGCATACCAAGACCGGTGATGAGGACAGCAGTGACAATGAAACACAAATAGTTTGATGATGTAGCCGACCGCATTTGGGGAGCCGGGTGAGCAAGGCTTCATCATCATCAGGAGAAGGGGGGCGTCAGCTTGCGCGTCAGGCAGCGGCGTAGCCAGCAAGTGGGTCGTTGGGCCGGGAAAGTCAGCAGGGTAGCAGCAGTGTGAGGTCGGGAGCCAAGCGGCCACGGGGTAAAAAAACCCGCTTCGCAGGTCCAAGAAAGTAGCGGCACGGGGGCTCAGTGAGGCAGCGGCGGCGTAGTCACTCAGTGTGGAGCGTTGGCGGTAAAATCCGAAAACTCGGCGGTGTGGCAGTTCTTTGCTAAGACCCCGGAGGAGCCGAATATGGGTTATATGCAGAATCTGTAAGCAGAAAGTGAAGCGGGGCCAGGGAGCTAACGTTGGCACCAACCGGCCCGGGCGTCAACACATGCAGCGTCACCATCCGGTGGCCTGGGAGAAACATGGCACAGATGTGGTGGTCCATCCTGCCGCCGCAGCAACAGCAGCAGCAGCAGCGCCCAGTGGCACGCATGCCATTGCAGCCATTCAAGGCTCCACCACCTCTGCAGAAGGGAGCTGTTTCTCTTTGACTAATCTCCCGGGCCAAAATGCTCCTGCTCCTCGCTCCTCATGGCGGGCCCGCAGTCGTTCAGCGAGGCGATTGCAAAGAGACAACAGTATGCGTCCAACCATCCTAAGGTGCAGCAGCTGACCGTGCTCCTGTCCAAGTTGTTGTTACTGCAGTCCCTCTCTTTCCAAATGGTGGACTCTGCACCGTTCAGAGAACTAATGGCTTGTGCCGAGCCGAGATGGAGAGTTCCAAGCCGTAATTTCTTTTCCAAAAAGGCAGTACCAGCACTTCATAAATATGTAGAACAGAAGGTGGGCCAGTCCTTGAGCTTATCGGTTTGTTCCAAGGTGCACGGCAGCACGGGCGTCTGGAGCTGTAACTACGGTCAGGGCCAGTACATGTCCATTACTGCCCACTGGGTGAATGTGCTTCCGGCCCAAGCACACCAACAACTTGGACAGGAGACGCCGCTTTCTCCTCCACGTTGTCAAACTGCGGCTCCTGCGCCAATGTCCGCCTCCTCCTCCTCCACCACCATCTCAGCCTCCACAAGTACTGCTCCATCATACCACATGTGTAGGGCACAGCGGTGTCACGCAGTTCTACACCTGGCTTGCCTCGGCGAACGAAGTCACACAGGCAGAGGAACTGCTCCGCGTCATGCAGTAAGAAATGATGTGTGGCTTTCTCCCCGTCAACTGCAAATTGGAACCATGGTGACGGACAATGGGAGGAACATGGTGTCCGCGCTGCACCGAGGAGGGATGGTCCATGCGCCCTGCATGGCGCATGTGTTCAATCTGGTTGTGAAAAGGTTCCTGAAGTCTTCCACTGATCTTCAGAACATTCTGAAAATGGCCAGGAAACTGTGCATGCACTTTATCCATTCGTACAAAGCCAGGAACATCCTCCTCGAGTTGCAGCGGCAGAACGGCCTCCCCCAACACACTCTGATATGTGATGTTTCCACCCGTTGGAATTCCAGCCTGCACATTTTGGACCGAGTGTATGAACAGAGAAAGGCCATTAACGATTTTTTGATGGTCCAGGCAGACAGAAGTACTCCCCTGTGTAACTTTGATGTCAGCCAGTGGCAGCTCATGCGTGACACCTGCCGTTTGTTGAGGCATTCGAGGAGGCGACGTTATTTGTCAGTCGCCAGGACTACGGGATGAATAACGTCATTCCACTGCTTCATGTCCTGGAACAGATGCTGAAAAATCTGTCTGGGCAGGGGACTGGAGACGTGGCGACTACATCTCACGGCCACATGACTCTGGTGGGGACTGAAATGGAGGAGGAGGAGGAGGAGAGGACATTGGAGCAGAAGCATTGTCTGGTGAAATGAGTGGATTTTCTACCCAGGTGACAAGAGAGGAGGAGTAGGAGTAGCTGGAGGAGCTAGATGGAGATGAGGAAGACGAGGCAGATGACCCGCAAGCACCGTGCAGTATACAGTGGAGATGAGGCAGGGAAGCCCCTCGGAGAGTACTTGTGCAGATGGCCCGCAAGCATGCTGATTTGCCTGGCTATTGACAGCGAATTAGTCAGCATCCGGCAGAGGGATGATTCTGGCTCTCCACCCTATTGGACCCTCAGCTAACCGGTCCAAAAATGAGGAGCCTTTTTCCCAGCTATGAGAGGAGACGACTCAAATACTATAGGGAAATCCTCCGTAGTCAGTTGGCACTGCCTTGTGTGGCATGTCCCTCTCTGATAGGTCTGACCGGGGGGGTTCTTCAGCGCTCACGTACTACTGCCTCAGGCTGCCGGCGGAAGGTGAGGGGGGTCGGAGCGAAGTACCAGCTCCATCAGCAGCAAAACCTAAGTCTGGAGTCACTGATGAGCAGCTTCCCTTCACCCACCTAGTTGAGGGAGGGCAGTCGCCAGCTGCAGCAAGGGACCTGGAGCAGACCATGACACCAACATAGGTGGTGGCTCACTTGGAAGGCAACTCGCTTGCCACCCCAGTTAGAAAGATCCGATGGACTACTGGAGCTGCCAAACTGGCATGTGGTGGTCGCAACTTTCCCGATGTTTGCAGTGGAGTAAGCCTGTCCTGCTTCCTGGCCAGTAGTGTGGCATCAGAGGGGTGTTCGTGCGGCGGGGCCAATCGTTACCCCATGGAGAAACCCGCTTGTCCACGGGGAAAATGTGGAACGTCGACCTTTGTCAAACATGATGAATCTGGCGTGATCGGCCCAGGATTTTCTCCACACACCAATGCCTTAGGCGTCAGACTACATCAGCCATGATGCGCTCACCCAAACTGTGAGAAATGAGTCTGGGTCAAATACCTGCCTCAGCCACTATTCTGATGCCGGCAGTACCCCCGCCTGAGCCACAATCTGCTGACAGTTTTCCCATCTGCCACCAACCATCTTTACCAGGGACTGGTATTGACACCCAACCTCCACACTCTGTCATTGTGCACTGTCTGAATCATGATGCTGTGCTGTGGCTGCTGCCATGGACCTCGCACACAATGTCATTGTGACCACTCTCTGACCTCATGCATTTGCTCCTGACGCCGTTCACCTTCGACTCTCTGTCATTGTGTCACTCTGTGGCCTATACAGCCTTTTGCACCTCCAGAATGTATGATTGTGCCACTTTCTGACCTTCAATGCTGCTTGCTGTGGCTGTGCCGTGACCCTAGGACACTGTGTCATTGTGCCACTCTGTGGCATATTCCTGTTTTCGCCCCCTAAGAATGTTCATTGTTGCCACTGTTCTGACCTCATGCTGTGCGCTGTGTCTGATGCCCGTGACCTCCAAACACATGTGTCTCATTGTCCCACTCTGTGGCCTACCTTCCTGTGTTTTGCCACCTCCAGAATGTCATTGTGCACTGTCTGACCTCATGCTTGATGTGCTTGTGGCTGCTTGCCGTGACCTACACCTCAGTGTCATTGTGCCACTGTCTGACCTCATACTGCTGCTGTGGCTGCTGCCGTGACCTACACAGTGTCATGTGCCACTGTTGACCTCATGCTGCGGCCCTGTGTGGCGTGACCTCAACAGTGTCATTGTGCCACTGTATGACATCATGCTGCTGCTGTGGCTGCTGCCGTGAACCTCCACACTGTGTCAATTGTGCCACTCTTGACCTCATGCTGTTAGCTCCTGCGCTGTCACCTCCACTCTCTGTCAATTGTGCAATCTGTGGCTATTACTGGTTTTTGACCCTCCTGTATGTCATTGTGCCCCACTGGTCTGACCTCTGCTGATGCTGTTGGGTGCTGCCGTGACCTCCCACACTGTGTCATTGTCCCACTCTCGTGGCCTACTCCTGTTTTTGCCACCTCCAGAATGTCATTGTGCCACTGTCTGACCCTCCTGCTGCTGCTGTGGCGCTGCCGTGACCTTACAACAGAGTCATTGTGCCACTGTCTGACCTCATACTGCTGCTGTGGGTGCTGCCGTAACCTACACACTGTGTCATTGTGCCACTCTTGTGGCCTCTGTTTTTGCTACACGCCAGGAATATAATTGTGCCACTGTCTGACCTCATGCTGCTGCTGTGGCTGCTGCCGTGACCTACAAACTGTGTCATGTGCCACTCTGTTGGCCTCTACTGTTTTTGCCACACTACAGAATGTCATTGTGCCACTGCTCTGATCCTTCATGTGCTGCTGTGGCTGCTGCCGGTGACCTACCTGTGTCATTGTGCCCACTGTTGTCCTCATACAAGCTGCTGTGGCTGCTGCCGTATCCTACACACTGTGTCATTGTGCCACTCTGTGGCCTCTGTTTTTGCTACCTCAGAATTTAATTGTGCCACTGTCTGGACCTCATGCTGCTGTGGCTGCCGCCTGTCACCTCCACACTCTGTCACTGATGGTGCCACCTGAGCTCCTCAGCTTGTTTATTTCCAGTTGTCGCTGCCAGGGACTTATCAGGCTACATTCCCCCTTCAGTTTTTTGTCAGTTTTGCCGTCTTAAGTGACCAGGGTATTTTAGAGTAAGCGATTCTAAGAGCGGCGGCAGTTTCTGTGTAGTCATACTAAAAAAAACAACATTGTATGAAGACCAAACCAAGCTCCATCTGATAATTTAGCATGGCACAAAGTTTCTACAGCCCCCTGCAGGCTCTGTGCAGCCTGGAATAGCTGTTTTTTAACGTGATTCGTCACGAAAGTAATTCGGAACGAAGTTATTTTTTGCCAGAGAAATTGGCGAATGGTGAACTCATAGTCTGTCCTGGTCCTGGGCTTACTCTACTTCGTAGGTTTCCCAGGGCTGACTGAGCAGCGTTCCCTGGGCTCTGTCGGGTCACCGGGTGTTCCGATCACCCGACAGAGCAGGGAAACACTTTGATTGCGCTGCAGTGACGATCCGCCACAACCACAGAAGATGCTCTGGGATCAGGGCTGTGTAGTACAGCCCCGAACCTAGCGCAACTGCGGCGCCCAGAGCCGCAAACTCCGGATTGTCTGCAGCGACGACGCTCAAAAGACGTCGCTGTAGTACGAACGACCTGCACCACTCGACGTCAAAAGTCAGTGGGCGGTCGTTAAGCAGTGTTCACAAGGAGTCTTTTGGGATTTATATTTGCACATATTTCTGATGTAATTTCGTCATAATATGTGCCAACGTACACTCCAAATAATGTACACTACACTTCTCATACAGCCCAATATAAAATACGCGCCGTCAATCATACAATGTGTACTTTCACGCTCCTATTTATGTCTAAAAAGAACAGGTATGTCAATTCTTTCAGGCGTGTATGCATCATAAGAGTTAAGAGGGGTTGTCTTGCTACAAAGATTAGCGTTCAACATGTTGGGATCACCAAATGAAGACGTTTTCCATATATAATGCGTTGTTCATTTTTTTTTGTTAAGGAGCTACAAGTGAATTTATCACCTTCTGCGCTCTCTCTGGTTCCCCAAGTGACCGACTGTGTACTATCTGACAGCAGGGAGTGACGTCATCACACAGGTCGCAGCAGCAGCACAGAACTCCAGACAGTGAGAGCTTGTTTGTTATCTGAACATTTTAGACAATAGACAGTAATAATTGCTGTTTACTTTACCTCAGAAGCTTCCCTGGTCCTGACAGCTTGAGATTCATCTAATTAGCAGAAGTCTGAACACACTGAGCTCATATGCTAATTACAGATAACTTGACCAGGAAGTGACAGAGCAAAGCAGCATTATTTAATTCATGCATCCTATTAAACTTTGAGATGAGACAACCCCTTTAAGTATAGGAAGCAGAAATCTGCCTTGGGTTATTACGCGCTGTACAAAGTACATGCTTGCAAATGCACGCACTGCAATACACCATGTAAACCCGGCCATTAAAGGAGTTGTCTTACTATAGGCTTTCAGCCTATCTCAGTGTGTCTGGCACCATAGGATTTTTGAATTCAGGGGCGTGCTTCTTGTCTGCCTCTTCTCCTCCCCCTTCCACCCTCCCCTCAGCACACAGACAGCTCTCCTCCTCCAACTGCAGTAACTTCTATACAGCAGGGACAGAGCGAGGGGGGTTTGCTGCCAGAGTTAACCCTGTGTGTGCCTGCCTAGATCTGCTGCTGGCTGCTCACTGCTGGATCAGCTGCACTGTGCTGCTGTGGCCGAGCTCTTGCTGCGCCTCTCCACAGAGTCAGGAGAAGGCTGATCTATGAGTGGTTATGGAGCCAGAGGTCTGTGAAGCTGTGTATGCTAATAGCAGAGCAGGGGGGGATGTAAGTGTTCCTATACCCCCTGCTTAGAATACAAATCTCCACAGACATCTCAAGCAACAACAAACAAACCCTGTTCTGTGCTGTCCTCCCATCAGAAAAGACACAGAGCAGCTGTGAAATGTGTTATTATAATCACGATGTGTCACTAAAACAGCAGAGCAGGGAGGGATATGAACCGTTCATATGCCCCCCTGATCTGTTCTATTAGTATAGTCAGAGCTCCACAGACACATGGTGATTATAGTAACACACATCACTGCTGTCACACTGTACTGAACACAGATCAGCCTCACCTCTGCTCTCCTCAATCTGTGTAGAGAGGAGGAGGGAGCAGGCACACACAGGGTTAATCCTGCTACACAGACAAAGAAGCCAGAGCCCTCCCCCTCCCCTACAGAAGCATCACAAGTGCCCTCATACTGTGAGGAAGGGGCACTGTGCTCTGACCTGTATTGAGAAGCTGATGAGTCACCAGCACTGACAGCCAGTGAGATAAAAATCAACAGGTCCTTGGCTATAGTGATTTGAGAACCTGATGCACTCCTACTACCAGGGATAACTCAAAATCGGTAGGACATTTGTAATGAACATATATTGCAAAGCTGCTTGTCTTTTTAAAGATCTTTTAATTAAAACACAGTCATTGTAGCGAGACAACCCCTTTAAAGTCTTGATGATAAGTCTGTAGAGCTTCCTGAATGTAGAAGAAAATGACCAAGAGGCTCTGTTGCAGGTTTTTGAAGAGAAATCGGGACCCTTTCGGTTCAAGGGATGGAAGTTGACCTGGCAGAGCCTTGAAAGGGGTGTACCAGGACTGATCAATGCTTGTTCATCAGTCAAGGTATGCGTAAAAATAGAAGAGAAGGTTTAAACTTACTTCCCAGACGCTCCCATTCACTCCTGGTGTGTTCATCACGGGACAAAGCAGTGAGCCTAAAAACGCTATAACTTGTATTATAGCAGATATATCAGCAGGATACAGCACTATCGCCTGGATTATAGGATATATCAGCAGTATACAGCGCTATACCCTGTATTATAGGATATCAGCAGTATACAGCACTATATCCTGTATTATAGGATGTATACAGTATATAAACACTATACCCTGTATATAGTGTAGTCAGCAGTATACAGCACTATCTTGATAATAGAATATCAAGCAGCTATCCTAATCCTTGTATTATAGAGGATTTTATATCAACATATACAGCGTATACCCGTATCAGCCAGTAACAGCACATAACCTGTATTATGGATATCAATGTAAATTTTACTGCAAAATGGATGCGTTATATCCCTTGCAAAATAGTATGATAAAAGGCATACATGTAGCTGGCATGTGAGGTTATGGCACTACCTTAATCTATGACCATCCTTTACAGTTTATAATTTTGAAAAACAGGTTACTTCTTACTAGGGCATCTGGATTACACGACATTATACAAACTACTTACAGATGGCCATAATGAAAAAGGATACATACAGCTTACAGCCTGTACTTTAAGTTGTTTTCCTTTTTTAATATAATATACTATTTAGGAATATAAAAACCTTTTCCCCTTTTATTATGGGATTTAAACGAAAACGCCTTTTTACCCCCCTATTATAGGAAATTAAACAAGTATACAGGGGCCTTTTCCCTTTTAAAATTTGGAATATACAGCAGTAATTTCAGCCATAACCCCGTAAAATTGGGGTGAAATACGTATTTTAAAAAGCCTATACCCTGGGAAAATTTTTGGGTTTTTCGCAGTATACACGCTATAAACCCTTTTAAAATTTGAATTTTCCGCAGTTAACAGCGCCTATAAAATTGTATTAATTTTTTTAGGATTAACCCCAAATTTCACGCTATTTCCCTTTTTTTACAGCAGTATACAGCCTATAACCCTGTATTAAAAGGGAATATTTTCAGCGTATAAAGCTTTTACCCCGTATTATAGGGGTTTTTTCACAAGGGATACACGCTTTTACCCGGGAATATAATATATATCTCAGTATATAGCCCTATTCCCCCGAAAAAGGAAATTAAACAGCAGTAAAACACCCTAACCCTGTATTAAAAAGGGTATATTTCAGCAGTATACAGCGTAAACCCTTTTAAAAATTTATTCCCGCAGTATACAGCGCTTTACTCTGGGATTATATATATATCAGCAGTAAACGGCAAAACCCGTATTAAAAGGATATATTTTAGCAGTATACGCGCTTTACCCTTTTAATTTTAGGATATATTTTACAGTAAAAACAGCGCTATACCCCGAAAATTTTAGGAAAATTTTCAGCAGTATACAGCCTATACCCCGTATTAAAGGAAAAATTACCAGGTAAACAGTCTATTCCCCCGTTTTTTTGGATAATATCAGGGTTTTTAAACACTAAACCCTGTATTATAAAGGGTTAATCAGCATATTCGGCCCATTCCCTTATTTTAGGGTAAAAAATTAACCCTTTTCCTGCCTATACCCTGTATTTTTGGATATAAACATTTTTACCCGTAATTTTTGGAAATTATAATCAGCAGTATAAAAGCGTTTTAAAACCCGTATTAAAAAGGGTAAAAAACACAGGAAAAAGCGCTATAAAACCCTTTTTTAATAGGGTATCAAACCCTTTTACAAACTCTTTCCCTGTATTTAAAAAAAGTTTTAGCAAATATTTCAGCGCTTAAACCTGTTTAATAATAAATTTCGCAGTATTTCAGCCAATTACCCGTAAATTAAAGGGAAAATATATCAGCAGTATCGCGAATTTTTTCCCCGTTTTTAAAAGGGTATTTTATCACAAATAAACCCGCGCAAAAACCCCCTTTTTGGATATATTTTCAGCGAATTTAAAAAGCTATACCCTTTTTAAAAAGGAAAATAATAATCATTTTTACCCCTTTTTTAAAAGGAAAAATATATCGGGAATTTTTACAGCGCTATATCCTGTATTAAAGGGTTTATCAGCGTTTAAAACCTAAACCCTTTATATTGGTTTTCCCGCAAATATAAAAGCCTTTTAACCCCGGGATTACAGGGTATTAAAACAGCAGTATACAGGCTATACCCGTATTACAGGGTTTCGCAGTTTTCGGGGCTATAAACCCCGAAAATTGGAAATATCGCCCGGAAAACAGCGTATACCCCGTATTATAGGGGGATATCAGCATATACGCCTATACCCAGTTAATCAATTTTAGCAGTAAAACAGCGCAAAAACCCCCTATTATTTGGAGATATCAGCAGTATACAGCGCTTTTACCTTTATTATAGGGTATATATCAAACGTTTACGCGCTATACCCTGGGATTTTAAAAATATATCAGCAAAATTTCCGGGGCTTCCCCCGTAATTTTAGGATTTATATAAAACATTATTCCCCGAAATTAAAAGGGTATCAGCAATTTTAAAGCTATATCCTGTATTATAGGATAATATTAAATGTAACAGCCTATCCCTGTAATTTTAGGTTTTATCACAGTTTTAAAAAGCGTTTTTACCCTGTAATTTTAGGATTTTTTCAGGATTTACATTCTATTAAACCCCGTATTATAGGATATATCTCAAAATACAGCGCTATACCCGGGATTATAGGATATACACTCCACCGGGCCCCTTTATTTGGTACACCCTTTTCCCAAAAAAAACCGTTAACACTTAAAATTTCTAATCACCCCAAACAAATGGCGGGGGAAAATCAGTGGATTTAAAAGGGATGTAGACTTCAAAAACCCAAACTTTGCGTTAAACCGAGCATCGTATGGGGGAAGAAAGGGAAATTTGAGTGCCTTTTGAACGGGCAGGGTTTTGGGGCCAGAAAAGGGCTGGTCTGAGTATTTCAAAACGGGTGATCTTCCTGGGATTTTCCGCAAACCATCTCTAGGGTTTACCGAGAATGGGTTTCCCAAAAAAAAAAAAAACCTTTCCCGGGCGGAGTCCGTGGGCGGAAATGCCCCCGTTATGCCCAGAAAGGGCAAAAAGAAAGGGGAGGGTGGGGTTGGGGGCTGATAGAAAAGGGAACAGGATCCAAATAGCCACCCGTTTTCAAAACCCAAAGGGAGGGAAAAAGGGAAGGGGCATCTCTGAAAAGCCGTTTTTTTCGGGAACTTGAGGGAGAGGGGGGTACAGGGAGCAGAAGACACCCCCCGGGTTTCCACTCCTTTTGCAAAAAACAGGAAATGAGGCTAAAATTTGCCCAAGCTCATCGAAAATTGGAAATAAAGATTGGAAAAAAAAAAAGGTTTGGGGCCCGGGGCTTATGAGTCCTTCGATTTTGGCCCGGGGGACATTCGGATGGTAGGGGTCAGAAATTTTGGCCGGTTTAACAACATGAAAAACATGGAAAACCAAACCTTTCCTTTTATCAAAAGGTTCAGGGGGGTGGTGGTGGGGTGTAAAGGTGTGGGGAATATTTTTCCCTTTTGGGACTCTTTTTTGGGGCCCCCTTTTGGTTTCCCAAATTGGGCATCGTTTTTCAACACCTTGGGGGGGAATCTAAGCCACGAAAAAAATTGAAAAGGGAGGGTTTTTAAGGCCCAAAAAGGGGGTTTTCCCAAACCCCTTTTAGCATTTTGGGGACATAATAAAAGGGGCGGTTTTGGTGTTTTATCAGCAAGTAAAACCCGCGCCTTTTACCCGGGATTATTGGTTGTTTAAACAGCAGTAAACCAGCGCTATTTCCCCTTTTAATTTTAGGATTTTAACAGCAGTTAAAAAAAGCGCCTTTTACCCGTATTTTAGGATTATAACAGCAGAAAAAAGCGCTATTCCCCCGTAAAATAGGATATATATCAGCATTATTCACGCACTAAACCCTGTAATTTTTTTAGGATATATAAACAGCCCGTTTTAAATGCGGTTAAAAAAATTTTAAACCCGTATTAAAAGGATATATAACGCAGTAATTTCAGCGCTATTTCCCCGTAAAATAGGTTTTATATCACAGAAAAAAGCGCTTTTAAAAATTTTTACAGGATTTAAAAATAAACATTAAACCCCGTAATTTTTGGAAAAATAACACCAAAAAACAGCCTTATCCCTTTTTAAAAGGTTTTTTCAGCAGTTTTTTACAGCGCTATACCCTTTTTATTATAGGGGGTTAAAAAGGGCATTTTTAACAGCATTTTACCCCTTTACAAGGGTAAATTTTAGCAGTAACGCGCAATTTCCCCTTGATTACAGGATAACTCAGTTTACTGGGTATTCCCTTAAAAAAAAGGTATCAAAAATATACAGCGGGTATAAACCCTTTATTACAGGATATCGCAGAAAACAGCGCTTTCCCTGTATTACAGGAAAACAGCAGTATAAAAGCGCTTTACCCGGGATTTTCAGGATTCACATTTTTTACACGCTTTTATTTCCCCTTTATAGGGGTATATCAGCAGTATACACGGGTTACCCTGTTTTTAAAGGGGATTCAGCATTTACAGGCTAAACCCTGTATTACAAACATATCAGCAGTATCAGCGCTAAAAATTATTACGGATATCAGCAGCATACAGCGCTAACTCCCGTATTATAGGTATATATCAGCAGTTTTACAGCGCTATACCCTGTATTATAGGATATATCAGCAGTATACAGCGCTATACCCTGTATTATAGGATATAATCATTATACCCTGTATTATAGGATATATATCAGCAGTATACAGCGCTATAGCCTGTATTATAGGATATATCCGCAGTATACAGCGCTATACCCTGTATTATAGGAGAATCAGCAGTATAACAGCGCAAAACTCTGTATAAAGGAGATAAATCAGCAGTATACCAGCGACTATAATCCTGTATTATAGAGATATATCGCAGTATAACAGCACTAAATCCTGTATTATGGATATATATTCCAGCAGTATACAGCACTATAATCCTGTATAATCTGGATATATATCAGCAGTATACAAGCTTTATAACCCTGTATTACATAGGATATATCAGCAGTATACAGCGCTATAAAACCACTGTAATTATAGGATATATATCTACATTATACAGCACTATACCCTGTATTATAAGATATATATTCAGCAGTATCCAGCGCTATACCCGTAGTATAGGATATATCAGCTATTAATACAAGCTCTATACCCCTGTATTATAGGATATATCAGCAGTATACAGTGCTATAGCTCTTTATTTATAGTGTATTCAGCAGTACACATGCGCTAAAACACCCTGTATTATAGGATATATATCAGCAGTATACAGAGCTCTACCCTCTATTATAGAATATAGCAGCAGTATACAGCGCTTCTTCCTGTATTTTATGATATAGTTATTCTTTATACCCTGTATTATAGGATATATATCAGCAGTATACAGCGTATAACCCTGTAATATAGGAATATCAGCAGTAAACAGCGTCTATAATACCCCTGTATTATAGGATATATCACTATACATCGCGATTACCCTGTATATAGATATCATAACAGTATACCAGCGCTATATATGCCCCTGTATTATAGGATATATCACAGTATACAAGCGATATAAAACCTGTTATAAAGACATATCCTCAGTATACAGGCGCCGTAGCGAAATAGGATATATCAGCAGTATACCCTGTATTACTAGGAATATATCACAGTATACACGCTATAACCCTGATTATAGGATATGAACAGCATGTAATACTAGCGCTATACCCGTATCTTATCGGATATCTATCACAGGTATAACAATGCTATAGCCTGTATTATAGGATATATCAGCAGTATACAGCGCTATAGCCTGTATTATAGGATATATATCAGCAGTATATAGCACTATACCCTATATTACAGGATATACATCAGCAGTATACAGCACTATACCCTGTATTATAGGATATATCAGAAGTATACAGCGCCATACCCTGTATTATAGGATATATCAGCAGTATACAGCGCTATACCCTGCATTACAGAATATATCAGCAGTATACAGCGCTATACCCTGTATTATAGGATATATCAGCAGGATACAGCTCTATACCCTGTATTATAGGATATATCAGGCATATAACAGCGCGCTATAGTCCCCTGTATTATAGGATATATCAGCAGTATACAGCGCTATACCCTGTATTATAGGATATATATCAGCAGTATACAGCGATATAAACAACCCTGTAATAAAATCAGGATATATAACAGCAGTATACAGACTATAACCCTGTATTATACGGATAAAATATCAGCGAGTATACAGCGCTATTCCCTGTATTATAGGATATTATATCAGCAGTATAACAGTCTGCTAGTACCCTGTATTACAGGATATAAATAATTAATACCCCGTGTTATTATAGGGATATATGATCAGCGAGTGTGTACAGCGCTATAAACCCAGTATTATAAGGATATATTCAGTAACAGTATAAAGCGGCTATAAAACCTTATGTAAAGGATGTTATCAGCAGTATACAGCGCTATACCCTGTATTATAGGATGTATCAGCAGTATACAGCGCTATACCCTGTATAATAGGATATATATCAGCAGTATACAGCACTATACCCGGTATTATATGATATATAATCAGCATACAGCGCTATAACCTTTATTATAGAGGATATATATTCAAATAATAACAGCGCTATCAGCCCTGTTATTATAGGATATATAATCTAGCATAATAGAAGCGCTATATAAACCCTGTATTATAGGATATATATAATCATTATACCCTGTATTATAGGATATATATCAGCAATATACAGCGCTATATCCTGTATTATAGGATATATCAGCAGTATACAGCGCTATAAATACCCTGTCTATTGATTAGGAGATAATCAGCAGTATACCCACGTAAACCCTGTAATACCAGGATATAAATCCAATCAGTATACAGCGGCTATACTACCGTATTTACAGGATAATCAAAGTATACAGGCACTATACCCGTATTATAGATATATCAGCAGTATATAACAGCTCTATACCCTGTATTTATAGGAATATCTAGGCAGTATAAGCGCTATAACCCATGTATTACACATATCAGCGCAGTATTTCAGCGCTACAACTCTGAAATATAGGAGATACAGCAGGTATACAGCGCAATACTCTGTATTATAAGGAATATATATCAGCATGTATAAAACCGCGCTATAATCCCGTATTAAGGATATATCACAGTATACACGCTATACACCTGTATTACTAGGATATATATAATCATTCATACCCTGTATTATAGGATATTCAGCAATATATAGCCCGCTATATCCTGTATTATAGGAATATCAGCAGTATAGCCTATACCCTGTTTAACATTTCAGCAGTTCAGCGCTAAACCTGATATTGGAGATACAGCAGTTACAGCGCATACTCTGTTTATAGGATTATATCAGCGTTACGCGCTATACCCGTTTAAGGATATTCACAGTATACCGCTTACCCCGTATTATAGGATTTATATAATCATTATCCCCGTATTATAGGATATCAGCATTATATAGCGTATATCCTGTATTATAGGATAATATCAGATGTATACAGCGCTATACCCTGTATTTTTAGGTTATATCAGCAGTATACAGCGTTTATACCCTGTATTATAGGAGTTGTTTACAGGAGTTTACAGTGCTACTTAACCCTGTATTATAGGATATATCAGCAATATACAGCGCTATACCCTGTATTATAGGATATACACTCACCGGCCACTTTATTAGGTACACCTGTCCCAAAAATACTCGTTAACACTTAATTTCTAATCAGCCAATCAAATGGCGGGGCAAACTCAGTGGATTGTAGGCATGTAGACTGGTCAAAGACTCAATCTATGCAGTTAAACCGAGCATCGTATGGGGAAAGAAGAAAGGGAATTTCGAGTGCCTTCTTGAACGTGGCAGGGTTGTGTGCCAGAGGGCTGGTCTGAGTATTTCAGAAACGGCTGATCTTCCTGGGATTTTCCGCATAACCATCTCTAGGGTTTACAGAGAATGGGTTCACGAAAAAAGAAAAAAACATCCAGTGGCGGAGTCCTGTGGGCGGAAATGCATTGTTGGATGCCAGCAGAAGGTCAAGGAGATGGGCAGATAGGTTGGAGCTGATAGTAAGGCAACAGGATCACAAATAGCCACCCGTTACTAAACCAAGGTAGGAGAAGAAGAAGGAGCATACTCTGAAACGCTACAGTTTTTTTTACGGCACACTGTGATGCAGATGGGGCTACAGCAGCAGAAGACACCCACCGGGTGCCACTCCTTCGCTAAGAACAGGAAATGAGGCTAACAATTTGCCCAAGCTCATCGAAAATTCGGAAGTAGAAGATTGGAAAAAAAAAAAAAACGGTTGCCTGGGTTCTGATGAGTCTCGATTTATGCCTGGCGGACATTCGGATGGTAGGGTCAGAATTTGGCCGGTTCAACAACATGAAAAGCATGGAAATCAATCATGCCTTGTATCAAACGGTTCAGGTGGGTGGTGGTGGTGTGTAATGGTGTGGGGAATATTTTTCTTGGCACTCTTTGGGCCCCTTGGTTACAATTGTGCATCGTTTTTGCAACACCTGGGTGAATCTATGCCACGAAGAAAATTGAGGCAGTTTGTTCTGAAGGCAACAAAAGGGGGTCCAACCCGTTATAGCATTTGGGTGTACATAATATAAGTGGCAGGTGTGTGTATATCAGCAATGTAAAACAGCGCCTTATACCCGGTATTATTGGTTGTTAATCAGTCAGTATACCAGCGCTATTACCGGTTAATTATAGGATTGTATCAGCAGTTATACAGCGCCTTATACCCTGTATTTTAGGATTATAATCAGCAGTATACAGCGCTATACCCTGTATAATAGGATATATATCAGCAGTATACAGCACTATACCCTGTATTATAGGATATATAATCAGCCAGTTATACATAGCGCCTATTCACCTGTATTATAGGATATATATCTGCAGTATTACAGCGCTATTCCCTGTATGATAGGATATATATCAGCAGTATAAGCGCTTATATCTGTTTTTACAGGATTTATATAATCATTATCCCTGTATTATTGGTATATATCAGCAAATACAGACGCTATATCCTGTTTTATAGGTTATTTCAGCAGTTTATTACAGCGCTATACCTTGTTATTATAGGATTATAGCAGCAGTATTACAGCATATATCAGTTTACACAGATATATTTCAGCAGTACTACTGCGCTATTACCCTGATTACAGGCATATCTGCAGTTTACTGAGCTATTCCCTGTATTACAGGATATCAAGAAGTATACTAGCGGCTATACCGCTGTATTACAGGATATCAGCAGTATACAGCGCTATACCCTGTATTACAGGATATCAGCAGTATACAGCGCTATACCCTGTATTACAGGATATCAGCAGTATACAGCGCTATACTTGTCTTTATAGGATATATCAGCAGTATACAGCGGCTTACACTGTATTATAGGTGATTCAGCAGTATACAGCGCTATACCCTGTATTACATCATATCAGCAGTATACAGCGCTATACCCTGTATTACAGGATATCAGCAGCATACAGCGCTATACTCTGTATTATAGGATATATATCAGCAGTATACAGCGCTATACCCTGTATTATAGGTATTTATCAGCAGTATACAGCGCTTTTACCCTGTTTTATAGGAGTATAATCATTATACCCTGTATTATTGGGATATATAGCAGCAATATTCAGCGGTATATCTGTATTATAGATATATCCAGCAGTTATACAGGTTATACCCTGTAGTATAGGATGTATCAGCAGTATTTACAGTGCTTTTAACCCGTATTTATAGGATATATCAAGCAGTATACAGAGCTATACCTGTATTATAGGCTATATATCAGCAGTATAAAGCGCTATACACTGTATTTTAGGTTGTATCAGATCAGTATACAGCGCTATACCCGTATTATAGGATCTGCAGCAGGATAACAGCGCTATTATCCTGTATTATAGGATATATATCAACAGTATACAGCGCTATACCCTGTATTATAGGATATATATCAGCAGTATACAGCACTATACCCTGTATTATAGGATATACAGCAGTATAACAGCAGCTTATACCCTTTATTATAGGATGTTTATCCGGAGTTACTGCGGCAGTAGATTAGGATTTTTTTTTATCAGCAGCATACCCTGTTTTTATTGGATTTATCAGCAGTATTCAGTGCTATACCCTGTATTATAGGAATTATCAGCCTGTATACAGAGCTATATACCCCTGTTCTTTATTAGAGGATATTATCAGCAGTATACTGAGTATTTACCCTGTATTATTGGATTGTATCAGCAGGTTATAGAGCGCATACCCCTGTATTATAGATCCATTGCGCAGTATACAGCGCTTTACCCTGTTTTTAGGATATATATCAGTAGTATACAGTGCTATACCCTGCATTATAGGATATATATCAGCAGTATACAGCGCTATACCCTGTATTATAGGATATATATCAGCAGTATACAGCGCTATACCCTGTATTATAGGATATATCAGCAGTATACAGCGCTATACCCTGAATTATAGGATATATATAATCATTATACCCTGTGTTATAGGATATATATCAGCAATATACAGCAGCGCTGTATACTTGTTATTATAGGGTTATATCAGCAGTATACAGCGCTTATTTTTTTTTTTTTTTAAACCCCCCCCCTGTATTATAGGATATATCAGCAGTATACAGCGCTATACCCTGTATTATAGGATATATCAGCAGTATACAGCGCTATACCCTGTATTATAGGATATATATCAGCAGTATACAGCGCTATACCCTGTATTATAGGATATATCAGCAGTATACAGCGCTATACCCTGTATTATAGGATATATATAATCATTATACCGGGTGTTATAGGATATAGATAAGCAATATACAGCGCTATATCCTGTATTATAGGATATATCAGCAGTATACAGCGCTATTACCCGAGTTTTATTGGGTTATGTCAGAAAGTATTCAGCGCTATACCTGAATTAATAGGATATATCGCACGTTATACTGCGCTATACCCTTGTATTATAGGGATTTATATCTGCAGTATACAGCGCTATACCCTGTATTATAGGATGTATCAGCAGTATACAGCGCTATACCCTGTATTATAGGATCCAGCAGCAGTATACAGCGCCATACCCTGTATTATAGGATATATATCATCAGTATACAGCGCTATACCCTGTATTATAGGATATATATACAGCTAGTTACATGCACTTTACCCTTTATTATAGGATATATTTCAGTATACAGCACTATACCCTGTATTATAGGATATATATCAGCAGTATACAGCGCTATACCCTGTATTATAGGATATATCAGCAGTATACAGCGCTATACCCTGTATTATAGGATATATCAGCAGTATACAGCGCTATACCCTGTATTATAGGATCCAGCAGCAGTATACAGCGCTATACCCTGTATTATAGGATATATATCAGCAGTATACAGCGCTATACCCTGTATTATAGGATATATATCAGCAGTATACAGCACTATACCCTGTATTATAGGATTTTGATCAGCAGTTATAAAGCGCTTTATCCTTATTATAGGATATATCAGCAGTATACAGCGCTATACCCTTTATTATAGGATGTATATCCGCAGTATACAGCGCCGTAGAATAGGATATATCAGCAGTATACCCTGTATTATAGGATATATCAGCAGTATACAGTGCTATACCCTGTATTATAGGATATATCAGTGTTACAGCGTTTATACCCTGTATTATAGGATATATCAGCAGTATACAGCACTATACCCTGTATTATAGGATCCAGCAGCAGTATACAGCGCTATACCCTGTATTATAGGATATATATCAGCAGTATACAGCGCTATACCCTGTATTATAGGATATATATCAGCAGTATACAGCGCTATACCCTGTATTATAGGATATATATCAGCAGTATACAGCACTATACCCTGCATTTTTGGATTTTATCAGCAAGTATACAGCGCTATTTCCCTGTATTATAGGATATATATCATCATTATACCCTTGTGTTATAGGATATATATCAGCAATATACAGCGCTATATCCTGTATTATAGGATATATCAGCAGTATACAGCGCTATACCCTGTATTATAGGATATATCAGCAGTATACAGCACTATACCCTGTATTTATAGGATATATCAGCCTGTATAAAAGCGATTTTACCCTGTTTTATAGGATATATCAGCAGTATACAGCGCTATACCCTGTATTATAGGATATATCAGCAGTATACAGCGCTATACCCTGTATTATAGGATATATATAATCATTATACCCTGTGTTATAGGATATATATCAGCAATATACAGCGCTGTATCCTGTATTATAGGATATATCAGCAGTATACAGCGCTATACCCTGTATTATAGGATATGTCAGAAGTATTCAGCGCTATACCCTTGTTTTATAGGATATAATATCAGCAGATACTAGACGCTATACCTGTTATTATAGGATATATATCAGCAGTTAGTACAGCGCTTATACCCTGTATTTATAGGATGTATCAGCAGTAATCAGCGCTATAACCTGTATTATAGGATCCAGCAGCAGGTATACAGCGCCATAACTGTAATTATAGGAATATTTATCATCAGTATACAGAGCGCTCTTTTACCTGTATTATAGGAAAGAGATCAGCAGTATACAGGCACTATACCCTGTTTTATAGGATTTTTTATCAGCGTATACAGCACTTATACCCTGTATAATAGGATATATCAGCAGTATACAGCTCTATACCCTGTATTATAGGATATATATCAGCAGTATACAGCGCTATACCCTGTATTATAGGATATATCAGCAGTATACAGCGCTATACCCTGTATTATAGGATCCAGCAGCAGTATACAGCGATGATACCTGTTGTATAGGATATATATCAAACAGTATACAGCGCTTTTACCCTGTTTTATAGGATATAATATCAGCTGTTGACAGCCACTATACCCTGTATTATAGGATATAAACATATCAGCAGTATACAGCGCTATACCCTGTATTATAGGATATATCACCAGCATACAGCGCTATACCCTCTATTATAGGATGTATATCCGCAGTATACAGCGCCGTAGAATAGGATCTATCAGCAGTATACCCTGTTTTATAGGATATATCACGAGTATACAGCGCTATACCCTGTATTATAGGATATATATCGAGCAGCTATTAGGCTATCCCTGTATTATAGGCAAAGTATCAGCAGTTACAGCGCTATACCCTGTATTATAGGGATTCCAGGACAGCAGTATACAGCGCTTATACCTGTATTATAGGATATATATACAACAGTATACAGCGCTATACCAGTATTTATAGGATATATGTCAGCAGTATACAGCAAATATACCCTGTATTGTAGGATATATATCAGCAGTATACAGCGCTATACCCTGTATTATAGGATATATCAGCAGTATACAGCGCTATACCTGTCTATTTAGTGATATATATAATCATTATAACCCTGTGTTATAGGATATATATGCATCTTTACTGCGCTATATCCTGTATTCATAGGATATTTTCTGCAGTTACCTGGCTTATACCACTGTATATAGGATATGTCAGCTGTTTTCAGCGCTAATACCCTGTATTATGGATTTTTTCTGCATATACAGCGCTATACCTGTATTATAGGATGTATCAGCAGATATACAGCGCCCCATACCCTTTATTATAGGATTCCAGCAGCAGGTATACCAGCGCATAACCTTGTATTATAGGATATATATATCGCAGTATACAGCGCTTATACCCTGTATTTTAGGATATTTTACCAGCAGTGTATACAGGCACTAATACCTGGTAATTATTAGGATATATATCAGCAGTATACAGCACTATACCCAGTATTATAGGATATATATCAGCAGTATACAGCACTAGACCCTGTATTATAGAATATATATGCAGTATACAGCACTATACCCTGTATTATGGGATATATATAATCATTATACCCTGTATTATAGGATATATCAGCAGTATACAGCGCTATACCCTGTATTATAGGATATATATCAGGGGGGCAGTATTACAGCGCTATACCCTCGTATTATAGGTTATATATCAGTTCTACAGCGCTATACCTGTAATTAATTGGTTATATATCAGTATACAGCGCGTATCCCTGGATTAAGGGATATACACTCCATCGGGCCCCACTTTATTAGGTACACTGTTCAACTGCTCGTTAACACTTAATTTCTAATCAGCCCAATCACATGGCGGCAAACTCAGTGCCATTTAGGCAGTAGACATAGAGTCAGACAATCTCTGCAGTTCAAAACCCGGAGATCAGTTATGGGGAAGGAAAAGATATGGTGATTTGAGTTGCTTTGACAACGTGGCATGGTTGTTGGTTGCCAGAAGGGCTGGTTGAGTATTTCTGAAGAAACTGCTGATCTCCTGGGATTTTCACGCACAACCATCTCTAGGGTTTACAGTGAATGGTCCGAAGAAAAAAAGAAAAAACATCCAGTAGCGGCAGTCCTGTGTGGGCGGAAAATGCCTTGTGATGCCAGAGGTTCAAAGGAGAATGGGCAGACTGGTTCGAGCTGATAGAAAAGGCTACAAGTGACTCAAATAGCACCCGTTAAAACCAAGGTAGGCAGAGAGCATTCTCTGATACGCACAGTACGGCGGAACTTTGAGGCAGAAGGGTACAGCAGCAGAAAAGACCACACCGGGTGCCACTCCTTTCAGTTCGAACAGGAAGGAAACTGAGGCACCAATTTGCCCCAAGATCATCGAAATTGGACAGTAGAACTGATTTGGAAAAAAAACGTTGCACTGGTCTGATGAGTCTACGATTTCTGCTGCGTACATTCGGATGGTTAGGTCAGAATTTTGGCGTGAGTCAAACAAAATGAAAGAATGGATCCATCCTCACTTGTATCAACGGTTCATGGCTGGTGGTTGGTTGGTGGTGTATGGTGTGGGGAATATTTTTCTTGGCACTACATTTGGGCACATTGGTACCACATTGAGCATCGTTGCAAACCTTGTGGAATCTTATGCCTCGAAGAATTGCGGAGGCAAGTTCTGAGGCAAAAGGGGGTCCAAACCCATTACTAGCATGGTGTACATAATAAGTGGCCGGGTGAGTGTATATCGCAGTTTACAGCCACTATACCTGTCATTATAGGATTATATATCAGCAGTATTAAGCACTTATACCTGTATTATGGATTATATATCAGCTGTTATAAGCGTAATCTGTATTTAGTATATATCAGCAGTATACAGCGCTACCCCCTGTTTTATAGGATATATATCAGCAGTATTCAGCGCTACACCCTGTATTATAGGATATATATCAGCATTATACATCTATATACCCTGTATTATTTGATATATCAGCAGAATACAGCACTATACCCTGTATTATAGGTTAGATAATCCATTATACACTGTATTATAGGATTTATCGCCAGTTACAGCGCTCTTTACCCTGTATAATAGGATATATATCAGCAGTATACAGCACTATACCCTGTATTATAGGATATATATCGGCAGTATATAACGCTATACCCTGTATTATAGGATATATCAGAAGTATACAGCGCTATACCCTGTATTATAGGATTATAGATCGCTGTTGTTACAGCGATAACCCTGTATTATAGGATATATATCAGCAGTATACAGCACTATACCCTGTATTACAGGATATATATCAGCAGTATTAGCACTATACCCTGTATTATAGGATATGTCAGCAGTATACAGCCCTATACCCTGTATTATAGGATATATCAGCAGTATACAGCGCTATAAACTGTATTTATTAGGATATATATTTAGCAGTATACAGCTCATATACCCTGTTATTACAGGAATATATCTGCAGTATAACTGCGCTATAACCTGTATTATAGGATATATCAGCAGTATACAGCGCTATACCCTGTATTATAGGATATATCAGCAGTATACAGCGCTATACCCTGTATTATAGGATATATCAGCAGTATACAGCGCTATACCCTGTATTATAGGATATATATCAGCAGTATACAGAGCTATACCCTGTATTTTTAGGATTTATATCAGGCAGTATGACAGCGCTATTACCCGGTTTTATAGGAATATCAGCAGTATACCTAGCGCTATACCCGTGTAATTTATAGGAAATAAATTTCCGCTGTATACAGCGCTTATACCCTGTATTATAGGATCACAGCAGCAGTTATTCTAGCGATATATCCTAGTATTTAGGCTATTTTCAGCAGTATACAGCGCTATACCCTGTATTATAGGATATATCAGCAGTATACAGCGCTATACCCTGTATTATAGGATATATATCAGCAGTATACAGCGCTATACCCTGTATTATAGGATATATATCAGCAGTATACAGCGCTATACCCTGTATTATAGGATATATATCAGCAGTATACAGCGCTACATCCTGTATTATAGGATATATCAGCTGGTATACTGACGCCTATACCTGTATTATAGGATATTATATCAGCAGTATACAGCGCTTATACCTGAATGACAGAAAATATCAGCAGAGTATACAGCGCTTATTTACCCTGTATTATAGGATTTATATCATGCGTATACAGCACATCTCTCTGTATTATAGGATATATATCAGCAGTATATAACGCTATACCCTGAATTATAGGATATATCAGCAGTATACAGCGCTATACCCTGTATTATAGGATATATATCAGCAGTATACAGCACTATACCCTGTATTACAGGATATATGTCAGCAGTATACAGCACTATACCCTGTATTATAGGATATATCAGCAGTATACAGCGCTATACCCTGTATTATAGGATATATCAGCAGTATACAGCGCTATAACCTGTATTATTGGAATAACAGCAATACACGCTAAAATTTAAAAATTTTTATTCACCCTAACCCGTATTATAGGGTATACACAATACAGCCTATACCCTTATTTAAAAAATAATCAGCATATACAGCCAAAACCCTTTTTAAATACAGCAGTAAAAAAGGTATACCCTTTTATAGGAAAATTCACTATACACCTATACCCTTTTTAAGGGCCCGCAGTAACAAGCATACCCCTTTTTAAAAAGATATATCAGCATAAAACAGCCTTACCCTTATTATAAATATACACATAACACCCCTATACCCTTTTTTATAAAATACAGATATACACCTATCCCCTTTTTAAATTAACACATAACAGCCTATACCCTTTTTTATAGAAAAAATACAAACCCGCCTAAACCCCGTATTATAGGATTAAAAACATTATTAAAACCAAAAACCCTGTATTAAGATATACAGCATAATAGCGCTATACCCCTTTTTAAAAGGGGTATTCAGCGTATACACCTTTCCCTGTATTATAGATATATCACATATATGCCTAACCCTGTATTATAGGGTTAAAAAATCACAAATTAAAAAAAAAAAAAAAAAAACGCTATACCCGTATTATAGGATAAATTTTACATATACAGCCTATACCCTTATTATAGGAATTCCCCTATACAGCCTTAACCCCGATTATAATCAGCAGCATTTAAACTATCCCTTTAATGATCCCAGCAGTAACACCTAAAACCTTATAAAAGGTATAATCAACGTACAGCCAAAAACCCCTTTATAGGAAATATCAATATACAGCCTATACCCTGTTTATTTATTTAAACCCATAGCCCCTAAAAACACGGGTAAATTTAACGGGGGAAATTTTAGGGGTATATTTCAAAAACAGCGCCAAAAACCCTAAAAATAGGAAAACCCTTTTTACAAACCTTAAACCCCCCCCCCAAAAAAAAATAGAAACCAAAGGCCAAAGGGCCCCCCCCTTAAAACCCTCCCCCTGTAAAGGGAATTCCACCCAAAAGCGCCCCCCAATAAAACCCCCCAAATTAGGAAATCCGCATTCCCCGCCAAACCCCCAATGGGGTTTCCCAAAATTAAAACCTTCCCGTAAAGGGAAATTTCCCCCAGAACCCTGCCAACCCCCGAAAGGAATTCACCAGAATCCCCCTTCCCCCCAAACCCCCCCGTATTTGGAATCCCAAGTAAAGCGCCTCCCTAATTCCCCCCCAAAAAGGCGCCCCCCTTTTCCCTTTAAAGGGTAATTCCCCAAAAAGCGCCTTCCGTATTAGGGTTAATTCCCCCAAAAGCGCCTTTTAAGGGTAAACCCCCCCCCGTAAAATTTAAGGGGGTTAATCCCCCAGAACCCCTTAATTGAAAGTTGCAATTGCAAACCCTGTAATTTAAAAAAAACCGAAATCCCAGTAAAAAGGTTAAATTTCCCCCCAGGGCCCCCTTAATTAAAATTATTCCCCAAATTAACCGCCAAAACCCTGTAATTAAATTAATTCACCGAGGGGAACCACCCCCCCAACCCCCCGTAATTTTAAAATTAATAATTATTAACCATTTTTTTTTCACGTATTCCCCCTTCCCCCCATTCGTTTTCCCAAAAC
>JAODAL010032765.1:0-46480 GCA_025379985.1 Phyllomedusa bahiana
GGGTTTTGGGGGCAGGCAAAGGCCATGATGTGGTGGAACCCATCTGTGCCCACCAGGTGGAAAGGCAACATTTCCAGAGGCCAAGAACCTGGTAATGCCGACATTCAGGCTTTAGGCTTTGGGATGGTTGGGGTTAAAGCGTTTCTTCTGCTCCCACACCTGGTACACAGGAGGCTGGCTGCTAGACTGGCCGCTGTACGGTGTGCAGGTCAAACTGGTGGAAGGAGTAGGCTGTGTCTCTGGTGGTGGTAATCGGTTGATGGTGTGTGGCACTGGGGCTGATCCTTGCTCATGCCGCAGCGGGACATGGGCAGCAGAGGAACGTTTGGTCTTGGAAGTCGCGGAGGAGGAGAAGGAGACAGAGGGTGTCACAGTGTTTGGAAGCCCGACGTCGGTCTGGCCTTTTTTCTCCAAGTGATTCCTCCATTTCAATTCATGCATTCGCTGCATGTGACTATTCATGTTCTTGGTGGTTAAACACTTTAGATTCTTCCCTCTACTGATGCGTTGATGGCAAATCCGGCATGTTACGTCGCTCGGCAAATCTGAGGCATGATCGAAAAAGGCCCTGGCTTCACAACTAGTAGTGGTGTTTCCGCTGCCACCACTGATCATGGCTGGCGGACTTGTGCAACCGCCCTCTCCCTTTCTGAGGCCTGACCCGTACCGACACTACCCCATCATCTTCCTCTTCGTCTACTAATAAGGCGCTGGCAAGCAAATGCTGCTGAAAAGACCATGTTGGATCTGCAATATCATTATCAACATCATCATCATCACTGGTGACTTCCTCGTCCTGACAGTCTACATCCTGAAGCTGCGGGCTAGAAGCCACAGGCACTGCAAGGCGTTGCTGACTGCTCAGGATTTGTGCCGACTGACCAGCTTCCTTCACCTCTGAATTGTTTCTATCGAATATCTGTGAAATGTGGTCTTTTGGAAGAACCGTAACGCCAAATCAACAGTGTTCTTCATTCAGTCCCTGAGATTTACAACTGCAAAGTAGGACTAGCAATTGACTTTTTTCTACAGATTATCTAAGAACTGTGGCTTTTTCTGACAACTGACAAGCAGTAGTAGAAATATAATTTTTTTCTACGGAATACCTAATAAATGTAGACTTTTCCCACAACTGACAACCAGGAGTAAAAAATAAAATTTTTCTACGAATTATATAAGAACTCCGGTCTTTTTGGACAACTGACAATCACGGATAGAAATAGAATTTTTTTCTACAGAATATGGAGTAAATGTGGTCTTTTCCAACAACTGACAACCAGGAGTACAAATAGAATATTTTTCTACGGATTGTCTAAGATATGCAGTCTTTTCTAACAAGCAGGGGTATACATATAAATATTTTCTAATAAATGTGGTGTTTTCTGACAACCAGGAGTACAAATAGAATAAACTCTATAGAACAGTGATTACTTATGAGAGATGAACGTAGTAGGATGCAGAAGTTCACCCCACAACTAAGGGTCCCCCCCTTCCTATGACACTGGCCGCAGGCAATGCAGAAATAAAATAGGGTGCTATCTCACAGTGGTTTGATGTGAGATATATGACTAATGCAGAAGTTCACCCCAAAACAAAGGGCCCCTCCTCCTATGATACTGGTGGCAGGCAACGCAGAAATAAAATAGGGTGCTACCTCACAGTGATTTCAGATGAGATATATGACTAATGCAGAGGTTCACCACACAACAAAGGGACACCCTCTACTCAGACACTGGTGACAAGCAACACAGAAATAAAATAGGGTGCTATCTCACAGTGGTTTGATATGAGATATATGACTAATGCAGAAAGTTCACCACACACAAAGGCGACACCCGCTACTCAGACACTGGGGCAGCAACGCAGAAATAAAATAGTGTGCTTACCTCACAGTGATTTGAGATAAAATGACTAATGCATACCATACACTCCCACAACAAAGCCCCCCCCCCCTCCTATGACACTGGAGGCAAGCAACGGAGAAATAAAATAGGGTGCAATCTCACCAGGTGTGATTTGAGATGAGAAATATGTCTGATGCAGAATCTGCCCAACCGAACCAGGCCCCACCCCTCCCCCCGCAGCTAGGAAGTTCAGGGACAGGCACTGCAGCTGTTTCCAATCTCTACTAATAACTAATAGAATCTATCTAATCTTCTGTACCCCTAAACTAACTAATCTATAAAGGAGCCTTTTCAGTAGTAAAAACAATGGGCACAGATGACGCTAGCTTTGAAAAAGCTGAGCAGCAGAGAGAGCTATCCATTCTGTTCACAGTGTGGAAGCTAATGGCACCGGAAGCAGGAAGTGCATTGACATGAGATAAAACGAGTCATGGGATTTTAGCAGCCAATAATAAACCCTACACACCCTAACTGTGACGTTCCTTTTCACGCCCCCTCTGTGCTCTGCGCTGATTGGCTGGCCACCAAAATATAGGAAATATATAGGTGCCGAAAATGACGCGATTTGAATCCATGATGACGATTATTAATAAGACTTTAAGAAAAAAAATCTCATCATCTAGGAACCATGATTAACGTGATAATCTGACCGATTTCAACTTTTCTCCATTGAATCGCTCAACACTAGTCACTTCCAAATATGACATTTCAATGGATGGCAAATAGGCCGTCGGTCAAATAGACCTGAGCTCTGTAACTTATACTATGCTATGTGGAGTTCATTGATATCATCAGTTAACCCAGGTTTCGTAAATGGGTGGAGCTACAAATGGCCCAGCACAGAGAAAAGACTTCAAGGGCAATATCTGGGATTAGTGTTGATCGAACCGTTTGAGAAAAGTTAAGTTCGAGCTGAACATCTCGAGTTTCTCGAACTCGAACCGAACATTTTACTGTTCGTTCGTGTAAATGTTCGAGTTCGAAATGGCGTTCGATATGCCATTTTAATAGTTTTTTTTTAGCGCCTTTCTGCAATTTTGGTGGCTCTATCCAAATCAGTGCAGAGCACAAAGAAGGTGTTCAAAAACGTCATCGCTGTGGTGTAGGGCTCTCATTGGCTGCTAATCACATGACCATGTTATATATATTTCACTGTATTGCATTCTGAAGGCCATTTTCAGCTCACTCCCTGTACTGTACAGATTGCTCTCTGTCTGCTTGCTTACATGCTGACACAAGATTTGATGACATTTATTGTTGCGACATTTGCAGGCTCACATAACGCCTAACTATCATATACATGGATATATATTATACATAGTGCTTGGATTTGCTAAATTATACTCATCCCAAAGTTCAGTTTTTGCGTATTGTGGGTGAAAATCATTTTATAACTCACACGCTCCAATTTCTCCTATACAAAGAAATATAATCTAAATAGTGGTCGGTTGGTGAAAACTATAGTGAGTGGAGAAAAGTTCAGTTTTTGCAGTTTTGGGGGTTCAGCAATAGTATAACACACCGTCTCCAAATCTTCTTTACAGAGAAATATATTTTAAATAGTGGTTGGTTGGTGAAAATTATTCTGAGTAGAGAAAAGTTTATAACACCGTTTCCAAATCTCCTATAAAAAGAAATCTCATCATCATCATCATCATCAGTCCAACCTGAAGCAAACACGGGCCGAATGTCACAACCCAATATATAGACCACTCCCAAAAAATCACAAAATCTGAAAGCACTTTATCACACAATGCGGTTGGGGTCAGAATGGTACCAGTTTGTACTGCCCAATCCAAATCTAGTCGAACTGGAGCCTCCCCATGTTTCCTCATTGTCATGTTTCGCTGCACCAATGGTACAGCCGTCTAATCAAGCCGAACCGGAACCTCCATGTTCCCCATTGGCATGTTCTCACTGCCACCAATGGTACTGCCGTCTAATCTAGTAAGTTCAAGTTCTTGGGCCCTGGTACAAAAAGTGAAATGGGGCCCCCTCGTTACCAGGACTGCCATCAGTCACGCTATTACCGTCTCATGGCCCCATACAGCCAAATCAATGAGCGCCCCCACCACATTACTAGTTTCCTAGTTTTTAACATATCCGTTGGCCCCTTTTTGATTAGTGCCCCATGACAGGAGTATTGCCCCCAATACTGGCACACCTGCCAGTCCCATGTGCCCTTCCAATACCATATGTCTTACTTATGTGTCCAAAGGGGATTTTTGGGCCCCTCGGATGCAGGGCCTCATAGCGGCTGCTCACTGCTGCACCCCCTAAACTATGATACCCCTGCCAGATGAACCTCCATTTCCCCGTTGGGAGGTTTCTTGCTACCACCACATTATATACACATTTACGAAAGCTTACAACTAGAGTGTAAATTTGAAGTACTTGGCCCTGGTCAAAAGTGAAAATGGGGCTCTTGCCAGTTACCATGTGCCTTTTCCAATACCGGTGTCTTCTTATGTTTCATAGGGGCTTTTTGGCCCCGTCAGGATGCAGGCCCCGTAGCAGCTGCCCCGCCAGGATGCAGGCCCCCGTAGCAGTTGCTACTGCTGCACCTCCTATATCTACGCCCGTGCTTGCAAGCTGTCCTCATCTTTTCGGTTAGCCATTGAAGGGAATGAAGTATTTTAGCCGCTCAATTTTTTTCGCTATTAGGGTAAGATCACACGTCTTAATTGCGGGCCTACTGTACGCCCCGCAATTACGCCGGGTGTTCGCGGAGTCGCGTTGATCGGCGCATACTCCTGCGATGCGGGGGGGTCTGCAGCCCACCAGCCCCATAGACATGCATGCAGGGTCGCCATACAGGAGGTACAGGGGTCTCCCCGTTTGGGGCCCGGAGAGATTAATGGGGCCCGCTTCAAGCAGGCCCCCTTATTTCACATAAACAGTATAGCCGCGCGAACCGAGCGCGCGCGCTCTACACGGGGCCCGGTGGTGGGCTTGGTGAGCGTCGGCGATGGTGGACAGCGTGCGCCGGGAGGGCCCGCGCTCCGCCTCCAGGGCCCGCTCCACCGCCTCCGCTATGGCGCCATCAGCTAAATACAGCACTGTAAGGGCGTCCGAGCGGAGGCGGAGCGTGCTTGGGCGGAGGCCCGCTCTCCCCGGCACAGCTGCGCTCACTGGATTCATGTACTTACATGCCTGCACGCTGTAAGCCGGAGCGGGCCTTCCTCCTCTGTGGGCGGGATGCGAATAATTTGACTCTGTGAGGCCCGCCCCTCGGAGGCGGAGCCTCCACGAATTCAAATTGTCCCGCATCCCGCGCTGGGCACAGTACACAGCGCTGTGCGGCAGAGAGTCGGAGACAGAGGAGGAGGGGCCGGCTCCGGCGCAAGCATGTAAGTATAAGATTTCCTTGAGCGAAGCTGAGTCCGGGAGATGGGACCTCCTCTCAAAGCTCAGTTATGCGGCACGGCATCCAGACTATGAGTGTGGGGGGCCCCCCCTTTGCCCACCCATAACTGTGTGGGCCCCCTTTCCTAACTTAGCCCACTACCGCTGCCATTAGTTCTGTGGGGGGAGCTCCCCCCCTCTTCCTGGGCTTGCATTTGTGATTGGGGAAGGCCTCCCCTGGGTGCGTGTGAGGGGGGGGCTCTCTTTCCCCAAACCCCATGCTGTATTCGGGGGGCCCTAAATAAACTGAGGGGGGGGGAAAACTATGTCTACCAGGGGGCCTAAAGACTGGGGGGGGGAACTATGCCTATAGGGGGCTCTAATGACAGGGTAGCGGGGAACTATCTTTAGCAGGGGGCGCCCAAGACTGGGGGGGACTAATTCTGCCTACAGGGGGACTATTTTGCCTACAGGGGGCCTTACTACGGGGGTACCTATCCTGCCTACAAGGGGGCCATGAATTCTACCGGGGGGGGGGGACTAATCTGTTCTGCCTACAAGGGAGCCCTAATCCTACAGGGGTGTACTATTCTGCCAACAATGGAGCCCTAAATCTACGGAGGGGGGGACTAATTCCTGCCTACAAGGGGGCCCTAATCTACAGAGGGCCCAAATTCCACCTACAGGGGTGGCCTAAGCTACAAGCTACCGCCCCCTGGCCCGGGGGCCCGAAGCAAACCTAGCTACTCCCCGGTGGAAGCCTACTACCCAGGCCCAGGGTCCCGTTGTACCTACATACCAACTGGGGGAGCCCCATAATTACCAGGGGTAATTCTTCCATTTGGGCCATTTAAATGGGGATTTTGTAAATGGGGGGGGGGGGGGCACTCGTTGGGAAAATGATAAAAAAAAAAGTGGGGGCCCTCAGGGGTTTGTGTTGTAAATTCTACAGGACGATTGGGGGGGATGGAGCAAGATCAGGGAGTCTGGAACGGAATGGGAAAAGGGAAAAGAGAAAGGAACGACTCCTCGACAAGAGTCCCCTGTAGTCACTAATTAAAAGGTAAAACAATTTTTTGCAAAGACCGTGTCCCTGGTATCTACCACTATGGGGGTCACGTATGGAGGAAATTTTGGGTTTTGGGTGTGATGGTTTATAACACTAACATAGGCGGTTTATTCAGTATTGTTTTTGTTGGAGATATGTGGTGATGATGTGTTTTTATTATTAGGGGTTTTTGTATATTGTTGTTGTTTTGTGATTTGGTCTTTGGATACTGATTTAGTCAAAAAACCTAGGTGGGGCTAGTCAGTTAAAAGGGTGTGAAGGTGGCGGGTTTTTTTAGTATTTGTATATTGTTGCTTGGTAATATTGGTCGGGTTTTACTGGCTTTGCCAGTAACATTTTTAATGGTGACATTGGAGGTATTTGTGGACCCAGAAAATAAATCCCCAAAACAATGGCGAAATTTTTATTTTTTTTTTTTTTGTACCCCAAAAAAAAAAATTTTTTTTTTTTTTCTGGGGGGGGGGGGATGGTTGTGGGATGGGGGGCTCTGGGCGGGGCGGCCCGGGAGGGGGGGGGGGAGGGGGTTGGTCGGGGGGGCCAGGGAAAAGGGGGGGGGGGGCAGACGCCCAGCTGTATGGGGCCCCAAAATTTGATGTGCCCCGCATGCATGACATGTCATTTATCTCCCCAGGTATTGTACCCCGGGAGAGGGGGGTTAATCCTGGTTCTCAGGTACTGGGATTACCAAATGATTGGGGAACATTTTGCTCGTATTAGAGCGCAGTCGCAGCAAAAATACGTGACGATATGCACCCCAAAATAACCTTGTAAAACATCCCCTTTATACCAAAATTGTCTTCCTAATTTTTCCCCAAAAATTCCATTTAAAATGCTATCGAGGGAAAAATTACAGCTTTTCACATAAAATGACTATTTTTCCCACTGTTTAAAACCTGCGGGACGAAATTACGCCCCGAAATTTACCCCCGCAATTACCTTTTTTCCGGGGGGGGGGGCAGGGGGGGGGGGAAGGAGCGGGGGGGGGGCACTTCGCCCCCCCATGACTTGCATTACCGGGGAGCGTATACACCGCTGGTAATTCACAGTCACTTACTCCCCCGGGGGTTTTCGCCGACGGGAGAGGAGACTTCCATATTCCCTTGAAACTAGGATACCTAATTGAACCTTTTTCCCCTAATTTGCGCACCCGGCGCTTTAATTAGGGACCGAAATACGGCCCTTTTTAAGCGGGTGAAATACCCTATATTTTAAAAAAATAAACCGAAATCTTCTCCCTAATTTAATGGGGTTCGATTCGAACAGATCACCACTACTGTTCGCTCATCTCTATCTAGGATCAATGGCTACACAGATAAACACAAGGTAATTATTGAAGACAGAGCTGGGGTGAAATCTACTCATACATAGCATTAAACAAAGCATTACAATTAAACAATATTGCTGGGACTTTCTGGGGAATTGTTTTCCCAAAACATTTCGTCACATTCATTAAAAAAGATTGATTTGTTTTCCCCCCCCCGTGAAAAAATTTTACTTTAAGTTAGCAATTTTTTTTGTCGCCAACCCTTTTTTATTCCCTGAAAAATATCAAAATTTGCGAAAAAATTTTAAGCATTTTCCCTTTTTAAAAATTTTTTAAAATGTTTGCCCAAAACAGATATCATACCCGCAAAATATTAAAAAAAGAAAATCTACCATAATTTACCCTTTTTGGCATAAATTTTTTTTTAAAAAAATTCTTATTTTTTTTAGGACAAAGAGGGCTCTTTAATTTTGTAGGGAAATTTTTTTTAAATTTTTTAAGACAATTTGGGCCACAGTATGAAAAAAACCCCTAGGTCTAAAATTCACTTTGTTGCCCTACATCCAATCGACGCCCTTTCATTTCATAAGGCTCTGTTAAAAAAATGGGGCGCTCTGATTGGTTGTATGGGCAACAAAGTGAATTTTAGACCTAGACAGTTTTCATACACTTTGTAACACTGATTTTTTAAGGACCAGTCCAGTTCTGATGTGGTTTTAAGGGGCCCAGGGGCGTCGCTAGGCAGTATCATTCGGGGCAGAAGCCCCGGATGAAAAGCCTTCTGCCCCGAATGATTAGTCCCTAACTCTCGTGCTCCCCGGGAGTGAAAACTCCGCCCACCCCCAAGCCTGAGATCTCAGGGGGCATTTTAGTCGCTCCTCCTCCCCCTTTTGTGCTCCCTGCACAGCCCCCCCCCCGAGTCAGCACCCCACAGCAAGGTTCCCTGCCCGCTTCTGATGGCTAACTTCAGCAGATCGTCGGCCCAATCACTAGGGAAAAACCAGAACGACTTCTGGTTTCCCAAGTCTTCCAGAGCTGCCTAAACAGTCCAGGAGCTTCTAGGACCCCAGTGACTGCTACACAAAAAAAAACCAAAAAACATTTTTGTTCATCCCACTGTACAAGAAACTGAATAAAAAGCAATCGAAAAGTCCCATGAACCTCAGAACAGTACCAATGAAAAAAGATATGGCTATTTGAATTTAATGATGCAGAACATTTTTTATTTATTTATTTCTGTGTAACATTTTCTACAACTAAAAAAAAAAAACTATAAAATGGTATGAATTGGGTATTGCTGTAAAACGGTTTATGCCCCACAGTAAGCGCTGTAAAAAAAACACTACCAGGATTTTTTATATACTTTGCCTCATAACATTTGGAATACAAGGTGATCAAAAAAACATATATAGCCCAAAATGGTGCCAGTAAAAATGTCTGCTCGTCCTGCACAAAATAAGCCTTTACATAGATGAAAAAAGAAGAAAAAAAAAAAGGAAAACAGCTGTGTCATTTAGGAGTTAAACTACATCACCACATATACCGTATAAGAGGCACTTTTGGGCCCCCAAATTTGGGAAGAAAATGAGGGTGCAACATATATTTTGAATTCAGCAGGAGGTAGGAGTGGGACAATGCTGTAGGCCGTGGGCTGGGAGGATGTGGTATGTGGTCGGAGACCATCAGTAAGGGAGTCAAGAGCAGAGTCTCTGCTGCTGGAAGCTAGCGACGGGGTTTAATTTACCCCTTCATGGATATGGATTTCCCTGAACATCTAAATGGCATGAAGGATGTATAAAACGGGCTCACACGCTGAGCCCACTCTATGCAGAGCGGACAGCGGTTGTTCCTTACACTCACCGCTAACAAAGGGCCCGTGCCCCGAATGTTTTAGGACCCTAGCAACACCCCTGAAGGGGTCCTTATGTTAGACTTCCCCATAAATCACTCCATCTAAGAAACTGCACCCCTTGAGGTATTCAAAACAGTTTTATCCATTATTCACTGGAACACGATAGATAACAGGGAAATGCAATTCCATATTGATTCCCCAGTTTCTGCCATATTTAAAGCTATCCCATATGTGGCCCTAGTACGCTATTTGACTCGACCACAAGCCTCAGAGTAGGAGGAGCACCTACCGGATTTTGGGGTCTCATTTTCACTAGGATATATTTTAGGCACCATTCCAGGTTTGTGGTCACCCAAAGGTGCTAAAACTTTATAAACTCCACTAAAAAGACCTAAGGAATATAGACCCTTAAGGAATATATCTAGGGGTGAAGTAGGTATATTGACCCCACAGATGTTGGACACATTTTTTTAATATTAGGCAGTGAAAATACCAAATTTTATATTTTTCCAATATTCTGCAGTTTCAGTTGAAAATGTTTAATTTTTACAAGGAATCCTGGAAAAAAGCATCCCAAAATTTTTCACACTATGTTTTCCAAATTTTAACAATCCCAATTGGGTTAAACTGTTGTTTAACGCATGGCAGGAAGTAAAAGGGAAAGGGATTATTTGTCTTTGGAACCCAAAATTTTTGGGGGGTTCCTTTCATTTGCAAAGCCCCCTTAAAAAAATTGGGAATTGTCTTAAAAAAATTAAATTTATTTTTTTAAACTCACGTTTTTAAATTTTAAACACATTTTTTAAGAAATTTTTGGTTATTTTTTCCTTTTACTTTTTCTAAAATTTCAATATTTTTTTAATTCTTAAGCCCTCAGTTTTCTTTTGGCCCCCTATCCCTTGTTTTGACAGCTTTAACAGCAGCAGAGAGATATTTACGCAGCTTTCATGCACTGGGAGACTTAAACTGTTTCTGTCCCAAGACTTCAATGGCAGTTTTCTATTTATTCTGGTGAAGGGAAAAATTCCTTGCAGGAGGGGGGGGGGTGGGCTGTGAAACTCCTTTGTGACTGGGGATTCGTGTTATCTTTTTCACACTGTGTCTCCTTCAGTTTGCCCCTTTTTTGGTTAAAAAGAAACACTCTGAAAAATCTTTTTTAAAGGGGACAAAAGGCAATTGTTATTGGGCTTAGTGGCCAAAGTAAAAACTGCAGGACTTAAGAATTAAAAAAAAATTTTTAAAGTGAATAAAAATAAAAAAAAAAATATAACCAAAAATTTTTTAAAAAATGTGTTTAACAAAAAAAAACGAGTTAAACAATAAAGTCATTTTTTTTGACACATTCCCTTAAGTACCAAAAACAGTGAAACCTTCCAAAAGTCACCCCATATTGGGATTTAACACCCCCTTTGGGATTATCTATGGGGGGTATTGGCAATTCTGCACAAAAGGGGTTCCATAGTTTTTTTTAGCTTAGTGCCACAAAAAATAAAATCTGCAGTTCCGCTTTTGTTCTTTTGGGTTTCATTTTTAAAGGCCCCCGTGCAGTAAGATGTTTTTGACAACTTTACCTGTACCCCCTACAATTGAAAATGATATAAATTTTATATAGTTTTTTTTAATATTTTGCTACTTTTACGTAATATAAATGGGTTTGAAAAAATTGTGTTTTATGTTGCCATAGTCTAACAGCCATAACTTTTTTATTTGTCTGTATACGGAGCTGATTAAGGTCTTTTTTTTGCGGGATGAGTTGACGTTTTCATTGGTGACTTTATGGGATTCATATTGATCATTAGATCACTGGTATAACTCAGGTATAATACATTGCAGCATGTCTATGCTGCAATGTATTATCCTAACTGTCAATCATCTCTAAACAGGATGCCATAAAAAACAGTGTTCCTAAGGCTAGGTCTGCACAGCATAGGACAAAAAAACTGCTTTGAATATACGTTTTCTGTCCAAAGCAGCTGTGTTTCCTACAAGCTTTTTGGTTGGTTTTCAGTTTTTGGCACATTTTTTGGGCAGTTTTATGAATGGTTTTAGGATGGGGTTTTCAGTGAGTTTTTTGTCCAATGCAGTATAGACCTAGCTTAAGGATGATATGAACCATTTGTTTATTTAAGAGATTATCTAAAACCACTATGTTGCTTTCCTCTATTGGAAAGCAACATAAAATTATAATCTAATCTTCTACAAGGGTACATAAGGCTCTCATTTCGTTATCTGACAGGTTGGAAATTGGAGTAGACACAAGTAGTTTTTCAATTTCATCGGACACTAGAAGTAAGAAGATGTCCGCCTTTGTGCAATTATCTAGTGGCGCCGTTTTGGGGTTTTAAATCTGTTAAGGGGCATAACCCAGTCTCTTTATCATTTTCAGCTAATAAATCAGCCAAGTTTATTTATCCTAGATCCTCACACTTTTGTAAGTCATTCTTTAGAAAAAATCTCCTCCATTTAAATTTTCTAGTGGATAAATGAATGTCTTTAATCCAGTTGAAAGCGGAAATACAGTAGTTGGTACATAACTCAAACCTTTAGCTAGTACCGCCATTTCTGCTGGAATAAAGACACAATTAGTGAGATTGATAACTTGATTAGGTTCTAAGTGTGAGTCTCCAGAGGACGTGTATGGAACCAATAGTGGCTTACTACATATAAAACCTATTCAAACTCTTCACTACTTTGCCATTAATCTTACGTTTTCTATGTAATAAGCACTATTGGTTCCTTAGCATTATGTTATTTCCACTCCAGAGTGATTTATTGCTCTTATTTATTGCCATTTATGTAAAAAAGGGGAAATGTTTTATACAGTGCTTTTTAGTATTTAAATGAATTTGGCTGTTTGAACCGTATGCCCCAGAAGAAGATTACTGAGCAAAACCACGGGTTGGTGTTACACATACCAATTTTATGCTGAAAACTATCTCTTTGTCTACTTTTGTGAGTATATACAATAGAGAAAAATACTCATTTTTTTGCACAGATGGTCTACACTATGTGTAATTTGTGTTTTTCAGAAGGCAAAATAATAGGAATAATTGGAATAATAGAATTTTCCAGCTGAAACGCACTGGAAAAAAGAGGATTCTCTGGAGAATGACACAAAGATATAGTGTGCAACACAAGTTTTACTTATTTCTTTTGTCATTGGTGTCACCTGGCAGTTGATTTTCTATTTTACATACTGGAAATTATGGACTGATCTTGACTTTTATTCTGGATGTGTCTCCAAACATTTAAGTTTAACGGATTGTACCAATTATTTTACTACTTAAATTATTACTTAGGTTCATCTCATATACCCTTCTCTGATCCACTCTGGTAAGAAGATCTCTTATCTAGAGAATTATATTAAGTGACAATCGCCAAATTTTATTTAACCCTTAAGGGCCGGCTTTTTTTTTTGGTGACAGTTTTTTTTCCCTCCTCCCCTTTTGAAGCCCTAACTTTTTTATTTTTCCACCTACATTTGACATATGAGGGCTTTTATTTTGCGGGAAAAAGATTATTTCTAATGGTGTTATTCACTGTACTATAGAATATATGGGGGAAAAACCCGGGCAAAAAAAAAAAATTCATGTGGGCAATTGTAAAAAAAATTATATTTTTTACTTAAATTTTTATCCTGAGGCATTGTTTTTATTTTTGGGTTTGTATGGTCAAATTTTTTTTTTGGTTCAATAAAAAAATTGTTACTGTATTTTAAGGTGAACCCTACGGAATAAAACATGTGGGGTTTCTTTTTTTTAATTTAGTAAAAATTCAAAATTTTTTTTTTGGACTAAAAAACTTTTTTGTACTTAAACTCAAACTCGGACCAAAGGGGGAGGTTTCCCTTTTCTTGATTTTGGGCTGAAAGTGTAATTTTATCACTAGCATTTGGAATGCCATGCGAAAATTTTTTTAACAAAATTTTTTTCCTCATTTTTTGGAGTGACGTCAAATATGACCCAAAAAAAAAAAGTTATTTAGTGTTTGGGAATTGGTTTTTGGTGCCAGGGGGGTCGGATTTAAAATGTGTTTATTTTAGACAACTTTTTCGGATGTCCCCGGGGTACCAAATTGTGAAACCTTTTATATTTTAATGGGGTTTTATTGAAAAATGGGAAATGCCCCTAAAGGGGGAGGAAATTTGAAACTTTTTTTTTTTAAATTTTTTAAAAAACCCCCCCCCTCCCTTGAAAAAACAGGGGCCGATTTCCCCCCAAACAATTTTTGGAAAAAAGCTGTAAAATTGTATGTGTCTAACACTTTTTTGTGCTTCCTAATTGGCAAATAACACTTTTAGTTGAAACTGATATAAATGTGACATATCTCTGGATGTATATTTAACATGTGTGTATCTTTTTAATATAAATATTAGTAAAGATTATTTTTTTCAGTGATATTTTGTTTTTTGTACTAAAACAAATTCATTAATGTCAGTCATATGTATCTTGAGAATGGACCTCCAAGAGTCTCCCTGCAGAACACAGAGGAGGATGTGCTTGCCCAGTGCTCTGCAATCATTCTAATGGGAGTTTTGAGTATAGCTGAAAAGTGTGCAGAATGCAGAATGGAAGTACTGCCATACATAGGCCACTTTTTTGGGGGAAAATTTTGTCCAAACTGTGCCCCCACAAATTTCACAGTCAATGGTGGCCTGGGGGTTTTTTTAGGATTTTGACCCATGGGTCGGAATTTTAACCCCAGTTTCCAAACCACAAGACAGGTTGGAATTTGCTGCAAGAGACTCCCAGGTTGCTACCCCTTATGTGGCCTCTCATGGTGATAGTCAAGGTACACCAAGGTACAGAAGGAGCAGGTTTGAGGCGTAGTCGAGGCACAGGCGGAAAGGATAGGGCAGGCAGCAAACAGAAACATAACCAGGTCACTCACAGAATGGTCAGGGCAGGCGGCAGGCAGAGAGTAGTCACCAACAAACTTGAACTGGGTGCTGGGGAAGTGAGCTAATAAAAGGAGGATGTGGGAGATGATTGGTGGTCAGTGGTGCACTGGCCCTTTAAATTTAAAGGCGTTGGTGCATGTACCCTGGGAAGGTGTATGTGAATTGGGGCAACAAGCAGAGGACAGGACCAGAGCAGGAGCCGGGAGAGGTGAGTGACAGGCAGAGCGAAAGATGTTGGGAACACAAGCGCATCCATGATCCGGGGAAGGCACCATGGTTCACAATGAGACAGTACCTGCCCTCTTAAATCCCCTTTTCTTCTGGATCTGGCAGAGATAGAGAGAGTGAGAGAAAGAGAGAGAGCATGCAATAGGTTGTAATATTAATCGCATTCCCTAGTGTTTAAACACCCCAGGGGGACTCAATGTTAAAGTGAAAAAAAACAAAAAAAAAAGTTTTTTAAGCATTTTCTTTAAAAAAAAAAGTTCCTGTCCTATTAAATTATATTAATATAAAATTTATCCCTTATGCTGAACACCAGAGGAGAAAAAAAATCCTGAAATGCCCAACTTGCAGTATTTTGGTCATTTCATGTCCCCTAAAAATTGGAATAAAAGTGATAGGAAAAAAGTTGCACGTATTTCAAATCTGTACCAATAAAAAGTACGCTTCAGCCTGCAAAAAATGCCCCCCAGTCCAGTCCATAAGTACAAATGCTGTAAAATTATTGGTCGCAGAAGATGGCGTTGTGGCGAAAATGTGAAAAATAGAAAATGTTTTGATTTTTTTTTACGGTACCAAAACATAACGAAAACCCTACATGTTTGATATTTCTGGATTCAGATCAACCTGTAGAATGCAGATAACATATCATTTACACCAAAGATTGAACGCCGTAAAAATCTTCTGCAAACATGGCGCAAGTACGTTATTTTCACATTTTGCCCCAGTTAGAATTGTTTGACAGTTTCCCAGTATATTCCTTTTAATAGTAAAAGCCCTTGAAGTCTATGTAGATGAAAAAGTAAAAAAGTTATTGCTCTGAGAAGATAGGGAGTGAAAAACGAATGTGACAAAAAAAAATGCTAGAGGGAAGGTGCTACACGTGCCTAGAGTGGTGTGGCTTTCATCTTCCGCAGGATATTGTTTACAATGAAGCGGTCATAAGTGTATGATGTAGCCACTTCTTGTTCGATGTCCACACATCATTTATTAGATACCTGTTTGGGTACGTCTTTCGGACCCAAAAACAGACCCAAACACGTATCTAACAAATGCTCAGTGTGATTTACATTAATTTCAAAGTAAAACATGTATCGTTGTTCAGACGCTACGTGTTTTACATACATCTTTCAGATTCGTTTAACGGATCCAATCAAAGAATTGACATGTCAATTCTTGATCCGTCTTACACACCCAATTTAAAACTATAGGCTACATTTCTGCTGCACAGAAAACGCATCTAAACATGCACCACACTTTGGTACAATCGAAAAACATATTAAAAAACACTGTTTGCATATACCCTTCCAGTCTCTCTGTATCTCAACCAAAAGGTAAATATCCCTAAAAGGGATGAGCGAATCGAATCTGATGAAGTGGAATTTGTTTAGAATTTCTGGAGAAATTTGATTCTAAACGAAGCCAAATTTCATGGCAACAAATCTAAAATGGTAATGAGCACATGGCGTGACATGGGGCAAAGAACTATGGGAGGAAGAAAGGAACGCCCTCAATGACATTTGCAGACATGCAGCCAATCAGCAGCCAGCCAGCTTCTGTGATGTCACAGCCCGATAAATAGGGCAGCCATGTTAAATTCTGCCACTTGTCACTGTGTCTCGTATGCACAAGCATCTCTCTGTAGCAGCACTAGATATCACTCTGTGCAAAATACTTCCAATTTTAGAGTTACTGGGATAAAATACATTTCAAATACACAGGTGTGTGTCATATACACACCTTTTCCTGAACCAGCGTTTTTTATTTTCAAAAAACAAAATCTGGTAAGCACATTCGTTTTGAAAAATAAACGTATAGTGCACACTGTTGTGGCAGTCAAAAGCTATGCAAACACAATACAATATCAGCGGCACTCTACAAACACTAAAAACAGTCAAAGAGGACATAAGAAGTTTTTGGAACAGCATTTCTGCTACTATGGAATATATGAAAAAATTTGAGGTCACCACGGCAAGGTGACCCCAATTCAGGTGGAAACCTACCCTACATGTTTGTGAGTTTGTAGAGTGCTGCTGATATTGTATTGTGTTTACATAGTGTTTTTTATTTTGGAATATTGCTCTTTGTGGCAAAGAGTTAATGTTTTCACTTATTGTGGGGAACTCTGTGTCAAATCCAGTGTGTGTACTTCTGCCCTACACATATCTCAAATCCATCCAGTTCAGTCTGTAGGGATATCTATGGCAAAGAGGTATTTTTTTCACTTATTGTGGTGAATAGAGATGAGCGAGCAGTAAAAAGTTCTAGTTTGATTGGAAGCTCGAACTTTAGTGTGTTCGGTTCGAGGTTTTATTTGAACTCGAACCCCATTAAAGTCAATGGGAGAAGATGTTCTAGTTAATTGTTATACCTATATAGGTGAGGAGAAGCTGTAATTACCATCCATAACAGTAAACTGGATACATGGAACAACTTAGTGAAGAAAATTTGGCTCTAAGAGTGACAGAAAAAAATTGAGAGGCTAAAATACTTAAATCCTTTCAATGGCTAACAAAGGATGAGGACAGCTTGCAAGCAGGGGTGTAGCTATAGGAGGTGCAGCGGTAGCAGCTGCTATGGGGCCCTGCATCCTGAGGGGGCCGAAAAGCTCATTTGAAACATAGGAGATTTGGAGACAATTACTGAACCCCCAAAACCGCAAAAACAGAACTTTTGGGCACTGAGTGTGATTTAGCAAATCCAAGCACTCTGTATAATATATATCTATGTATATGAGAGTTCGGCATTACGTGAACCTGCAAATGTCGCCAAATAACACTTTCTGGATGTGGGAAAGATGCAGCCAGCAATACCAAACTCCCTAACTATTGATGTCTATGGAGAGGAAAATGCTATCTAACTTAGAGCAGTCTGTACAGTACACAGAGTTCACAAGGCAATACAGTGAAATATATATCGTGGTTATGTGATTTTAGCAGCCAATGAGACCCCTACACCTCAGTGATGATGTTTTTGACACTTCTCTGTGCTCTTCACCGATTGGATGGCCGTAAAAAGTGCAGAAAGGTGATTGGATGGTCGCCAAAAGTGCAGAAAGACGCCGAAAACGAAACTGAAAATGGCGTGTCGAACTAGAACTTTACTTGAACAAACAATAAAATGTTCGGTTCGGTTCAAGTTCTAAAAATTCCAGAAGTTCTAAAAGAACTTAACTTTTCTAGAACAGTTTGATCAACACTAGTGGTGAACTCTGTGTGAAATTCAGTGTGTGTATTTGTCATATACACACTTCTACATTAAACAGAGTTTGTTTCATTGTACATTTTTAATCAAACAGTATGTCAGACAGAGGTGGCAGGCCCTTCACATGGGAGTGACAGTGGCACAAATGTTCCTGGAGTAGGCACAGGTCGCAGCACAGTAAGGGGACATCGCAGCAGGGATGACTTGGCAAGGCCAGAACTACCGGTGTCATCTAACGGCTGTGTGTTGACCACCAATCCAACGGTTGTTGAATGGTTGACTAAGTCATCCACTTCCTCCCAGTTGACATCTGACAACCCCAGCCAAGACGTGGTGGGTTCGTCAGACACAAACCTTAGTTGACACGGCCCGGGAGCAGGTCAGGGGCCCTCACCTGTCCTCAACCCGCCCTTCCCCCTTTCCCCTTTTAGTTCCCCCCAGCCAGGGGAAAATACTAAATTGGGTGTGGGGTCTGTGGGCCCCATTTTCAGGGGAAAAAACGAACTATTTGAGGACAGGGCCTCACTACTTGGGGAAACAAAAAAAGAGGGGCAGACATCTGCTGCTTTCTTGCATTGGCGGGCAAAATGTTTATATGGGGAGTTCCATGGGGGGGTTAAATTGCGAAACGGTCAGGGGCTCTGTAAAACCGAAACCCTTTTAGGAGGACCCGCCAAAGGGGCGGGCAAACACTAATCATGAAATTAGCGATAAAAACTTGGGACCAGGTAAGCAAGGGCTTCACAACATGTCGAAGAGAAAGGGCAGAAAGCTTGCGCGTCAGACAGGGGTCAGCCACAAGTGGTATGTAAACCGGGGTCAAAGGGGCACCCAGTGCGAGGTTTGGGACCAAACGGCCACAGGGTAGACCCCCTGCTTCACGACCCCTTCCCGGCCCGAAAAAAAGCGCACAGGGGCTCACCGTGGCAAGGGCGAACAATCAGTCATTTTGGGAGCATTGGTGGTAAGAACCACCCCCCCCCTTTCCCGGCGTGGGGCATTTTTTGCCAAGACACCAGGGGAGGTGACAGGCTATATTAGAATCTGTGGGCAGAAAAGAAACCCCCCCAGGACCAAAAAGGGGCCCCACCACGGCCATGTGCAACATATGCAGCACACCATCCAGGGGCCTGGGAAAACGGTCTCAGATGGGGTGGTCCACCTGCTGCACCCCCTCGCCGAAGGGACTGTCTGTCTTTCCCATCACTCCCCACCCAATGCTCCTGCCCTTGCCACCTTGCGCCAGCATCATTCACCGAGGCAATTGCCAGAACAGCAGTATCATCTAGCCACCAAAAGGTGAGAAAACAACCGGATCCTGCCAAGTTGTTGGAACGCAGTCCCTCCCTTTTAATCATGGAAAATCTGCAACCTTTTCAAAAGAACATGGCTTGGCCACCCGAGGGGATCCCAAGTCCCTTAGTTTCAGCGGCAGAAGCTTCCCCCAACAAGGCTGAATGCCCGTTTCCGCCTTTTGGAATTCACCCCAATTTAACCCCGACTTTGGAACGAGAAAGGCCTTAAAGGGCCGTTCCACGCACGGGACAAATACCGGCCGGTTTTCCCGGGCCCGGGTATTTGTCCTGTTTTGCGGCCGCCTCACGGCCGGGGGGGGAGGGCTTTTTCCAATGAGGGGAGAACACCCCTCCCTCCCCCATTGAAAGCACATCTTCCTCCGGAAACCGGACGGAAGTTTGTCATTTCAATTTTTGTCACCCCGGTCCCCCGGGCGACAAAACCAAAACCGGGCGGAAAAACCCTGCAGTGGGGACTGCGAAACGGTTTTCCCAAGAGCACAATTGGCTCATTTTCGGCCGGTTTTTTCAGGCGGCCCCTGAAAAACCCAAACCGCCTGAAAATCCGGCCGAAAACCCCCGTGCCGTGGGGACATCCCTAAGATTTTTTGATGACCCAGCGACAGGAGTACTCCCCTGGTAATTTGGATGTCAGCCAGGGACAGCTCATGCTGACACCCCCGTTTGCTCAGGCCCCCCTTTGAGGGGGCCCAAAACTTTAAATTTGTCAGTCCCAGGACACGGGATGAACAATGTCTTCCACTGCTTCATGTCCTGAAACAATGCTGCTAAATCTGTCATCAGGGGACTGGAGAGTGGAGACACATCTCATGGCTACAGAGTCCGGTGGGTCTGAATGGAGGAGGACATTGGAGCAAAAAAGCAATGTCGGGCAAAATGATGGTTTTTCAAAACCCAGGTGACGGGAGAAAGGAGCGGGAGCACCAGGGGAGTTAGAGGGAATGAGGAAAGAGGCAGATGACCCGACAAAACCCCGGGAGCAGGGAGTCCCTCAGGTCACTTGACAGAAACCCACAACAAGCTGAATTGCCTGCCAAACAATCCCCACCCGGCAGAGGAAGACTTTTGGGTCTCCCCCTCTTGGACCCTCACACGGTCCAAAAGGGGGGGCCTTTTTTTCACCTGCCGAGAGCGAGGACAAACTTAAGTACAAAGAAAATCCTATTATCAGTTGGCCCCTGCCTATCGCCCATCGCCATCCCTACAGGGCTGACCGGGGGATTCCTCAGCACAACGTACCAATGCAGGGGTGCTGTTAGGGGGGGGTGGAAGGTGCAGTACCACCCCCCCCATCCACAACCTAAGTCGGAGTCTTATGACGCTTTTTTTCCCCCGCCAGTGAGGAAGGGACTCACCACCAGCAGGACCTGGAAACCAACCCTGAAACCACAGGGGGTGGGCCACTTGGCCACCCCCCCCCCACATTAAGACCGCTGGGACTACTGGCAGCCAAACTGGGTTTTTGGCCCCAACCCTTTCCAGTTTTCCAGTAAGGGGACATCATAGCGGGTGTTCAGTGCGACGGGGGCCATAGTTACCTCAAGGAGAACTCGCTTGTCTCCTGAAATGTGGCGAGATTCACCTTTGTCAAGATGATTCAAGTGTGGATCAACCAGGATTTCCACAACCAATGCTTGATGCAAACAGATTCCCATCAAAACCAAAGCCCCTTCACCCCAAAATTTGACAAATGAGTCTGGATTTTTCTGGCTACCTGCCCACTACTATTTTGACGCCCCCCACCTTTTGCACACATCCTGCCAGCTGCTCCTTCTACCACTTTACCAGGAACTGGTAAGCTACCACCTCCCCACCTTCACTGGGCCTTCTATGCCCCATTCACCACTCATGCTTTTCATGTGCCCGCTGCTGCTGCTTCACCTCCACAACTTCATTGTGCCCCTCTGTGGGTACCATGCTGGGGCCAAACCCCACAGTCTGCATTTGCCACTCGTGGTTCTAATCTGCTGCTGCTACCAAAAAACCACACTATGTCATTTTGGCCACTCTGTGGGGCACCATGTTGCCCATCTCCACACCCTGACGTTGCCACAAATTTTGGGTTTTCCCCTTTTTTAATCGTCAGAAGGGAAGAAAAAGGGACAAACACAACCGAAAATTTTGTCTTCGAGAAGCCAAAGGCCAGTAAGGCTGGGCCTTTGTTTTCATCTATTGTCTGATGATTAGGGGGCCAAAAACAGAGGGATACAAAACACAGAAGACAAGCAAAAATTCCAATTTTCTGTCACTCTGTTTTTAACAACACTATTCTTTTTGCTTTTTGCAATACTGAAGGGTTATTGACCGATTGGGAAAACGGTTTTAAAAGCGGGGCTTTCCCAAACTGTGGAACATCGATGAAGGGTAAAAGAGGGACTCTTTGAGCAAGGGGAAAACTTTGGGCCCCCACTTGGTTTTTTTCTAACTTCTTTCCAGATACCCCGTCGGCGCGTTCCACTTCAGTTTTTAGATCAATTTTTTCCCTTTCCCTAAAATGCCCCAATATAAGTGAAATGTGAAGCGATTCAAGACGGCTCGCACTGCGTGCATACAAAAAAACCCGCATTGTTTCAATACCAAACCACGCTCCCTATGCATATTTCAGCATGGCACAATGTTCTACAACACCCTACAGACTCTCTGCAGCCAGGAAATAGCTGTTTTTTAACGCAATTTGCCACACATAAATTCCGACCGAAATGAATTTTGGGGGATAATTCAGCAAATTGGCAGAATTGAATTCTTAAGAAATTCACTCATCTCTAATCCCTAACTTTTTGTGAGTAGTGCATACATTTGACTTATGCCAAAATGGCATGTGAACAGCTTTTCGTGGGTTATTTTCATGCAGAGAAACATGAGAAAGCTGTTTCTACATTAATTGCTATGTGCTGTCATACAAATGTCAGTGCATTGTAAACGACATACTATGCACTACTTAGCAATCAACTCAGGGAATTGGGGCAAAGTTTAGCACTAATAGGGCGAGTCCTTTTGGAGGCGGAGGATCTTAGAATTAACATCTTGACCTTAAACCAGACTTTAGCCAGCCACATCACATGGTGATCGGCCTATAGATAACAAGAAGAAATAAATTGGACGAAGACACACAGGTCTGCATCTCAGGTTGAACATTCTGTGCATCCTAGATCTCACTTTCAGACACCAGCATGACCTTCAACGGGACCTGGAAAGTTGATAGGAGTGAAAACTATGAGAAATTTATGGAAGTTATGGGTACGTTTCTTATTCACTTACCTTCCGTCACTTAATATCATATAATACTATACTATTCTAAGGTAAAAAAAATCATTAAGAGAAGAAATGAGAGGCTCTTTGGATGACATGTATGAACTTTGGCGCTGACATGCCAGTTCTAAATAGCTTTAAGGCAGTGTAGAAAGCACCAGAATGTATGAACCTGTTCTTCTGCAGGTCATACATACAGGCACCTTGTAGTGCCAATACGACAAGTCTGGCTCAGGCAGACCACTTTTAACCTGGTCTGGTTGTTCTAACAGTTATGCAACTAGGCTTTGCATCAAAGAGTGAGAAATGTGTCTTATTCTACGAATGTGGTATGACGCCCCCAGAAGAGATTAAAAAGTGTTGCGCATGCACTTATCGCACCAAAGTTTGGAGTGCAACTGCTCATACATCTATAAAACAAGCTTTTTGACATCAGAAAACTGTCGCAGCCCTGTTCATACATGTCGCTATATATATATATATATATATAATATATATATATATATTATATATATAAAATTGCTAACTCTTGCTGTATAAAAGGTTAGACAAGCTGTCAAAGGCATTTTTGTCTTCTATTCTCTCCTAACATCTAGCTGGTTCTTTTGCAGGTGTTAATGTTATGAAAAGGAAACTAGCAGCACACGATAACCTGAAGATCACAATCCAGCAAGATGGGGATAAGTTCAATGTGAAGGAGTCTAGCACATTCAGAAGTATCGAGATCAACTTCACCCTTGGTGTCACTTTTGAGTACTCTCTTGCAGATGGAACAGAACTCTCAGTAAGTTAACATATAACCTCAGCTAGTTTAATAACAAACCTTAGGGTGCTTTCACACAGTGTGTTTTTGATGCGTTTTTTAATGTGTTTTTTATGCAGGAAGGCACAGCAATTAATGCTGTACATTGCTTCACAAAAATAGCAGCAAAAATAGCGGCAAAATCGGGATTTTTACCGCCACTTGTGCCACTATTTTTGTGCAGCAATATAAAGCATTAATTGCTGTGCCTTCCGGCACAAAAACCGCATCAGAAACGCACCCAAAATGCACTGTGTGAAAGCACCCTAAAAATGGTGGACCCAATAGTTTTGATGGTCTTAACACCTTGTGGAATAATCAAACAAGTTCAAGGAAAAAAAAACTAGGACTCCAGCTCAACTTTTGGAACTAGCGTTCCTTAAAATCACATTTAACCCATTGAAAATCCTTGAAACACAACCGAGCCAGTAACTAATCCATACAATGAGTCCCATCTGCTGTTTTGGGGTGTTTGGCCCACATTAGTGCAAAGCAGGGATCTGGCTGGCAGGGTCAAAAGTCTCTCACCGAGCCTGTCAGCACCCTGTACTGAAGAGGGGCAAACACCCCTGAAACAGCAGTCCAGAGAGGGAACTCCCTGTATGGATGAGTTAAAGACTTTGCTTTAAATCCCTAGTCAAGTTTCAAGGCTCTTCAATGGCTTTGTCGCAATTTTAAATGAAGCTACTTCCAATAGGTGGTACTGGAGCCTTAACACTTTTCCCTTAAGTTTTTTGAATATTTAAATTTTAGCAGAACAAGGTAATCTAATCAAATTTATAAATGGTAAATGTTAAGTCTATTGTACAAATGTGATAAATCCACAGGTTAGAATAAGCATAGCAATTTGAGCTATAAATTCAAAGATTATAGCAACCAGTCACTAGGCAAAAAAAATTACTGGGACAAAATTAGACAAAATAATACCTGGAATGGTTGTCTTTATGTGGCATACATATGTGCAGAGGATGGATATAATAATTAGAACACCCCTATTTCACATAGGCAAATTGAACTGTTCCTGACACACCTGCGATGAACGGTCTCACCCGCTTTTTCAGTCACACAGTTTATATCTCTATTGATAAACTTTATGCGCTTTGTTTATTTATGTTACAAGCATGATATGTGAGACCTGACAAAGGTGCAAAGGGAAATGATTGTTGGTGGGCGTTTTTGTCCTGAGTTGCTGAGTTGATGGGTGTGTTGAGTTCTGCTGTTTCCTAGATCCCATGCACAGACTATGAATGATATGTGATAAGTGTGTATCAGTCTATGACCACATAAGTATTTCAAGTTGCAATCCACACATATTTCAACTTGAAATACTCATCTAAAACTGAAAGTAAACCTTCGCCACTGACCTCGCTAGAAAATATGTGTTGTAGTTCATACACAACATATTTTCAGCGGTCACTTTTTCATCGCAAAAAAACTCTGAACATGTTCATTCTTTGGAAAACGCAAGGAAATTTAACAATGATGTTAATGGGGATGGCTAAAAACCTTGTGGAAAATATGCCCAAATTTGGAACCACATAGAAATTAATGAAACTTGTTTCTGACTGTAAACCATGAGTAAACAACGACCCTAAATCCACATGCAATAAGCATGTGAAATACTCATTGAAAATGCATCAGATGACTTGGTTTTCAACAGCAGAATCCGCTGAGTAAATTTTACTAGTCATAGCTGTATTACTGATATCTGTGTTTTCTTCGTATCCCCAGGGCGCCTGGACAATAGAGGGAGATAACCTTGTTGGAACGTTTGTCAGGAAAGACAACGGAAAAGAACTGAAGACAAACAGAGTAATAACTGGAGACGAACTTGTACAGGTGAGTTTTAAGTAATATGTACTGTTAGTACATTTATGCTTCAGTCTGGACATAGTGGTCCACTTTATCATTGGCTAGGAATAAATTACAAACCAGACATTGGAATACTGAGATACCGCACACCTTTGCATTGAAAATTAATTTTTTATTGTTTATTTGCTTCCTAAATGCAAAATGTAACTAATTTATAAACAGTTTTCATTACAACTTTACGGTCATTTTGCTGCTCATTTTGCTTAGTTTGTATAAGTCCTTCACCTAACTGATAGTGCTGCTAAATCTCAAACAACTCTTTAAAAGCATTTTTCCTGCTTATGAGCGGCTCTCTGCTGTCCCTCTACGTTTTTTCAGTGGCAGAGATAATAGCAAAGATGGGTGGGAGGTTCCCTACAGCAGATCAGCAGGAGGACAGCAGCTCACACGGCAGTGTGCAGAGGAAGAATCTCTTCCCCGTACACAGGTTGTGTACAAATATAGAAAGAAAGGAGAGCATACATTGCAGACTTCTAAACACCCAGAACCCATATCCACCCTGCACTACTAGGAGGAATATCCCCATATGAGAAAATCTGAAACTAGAAGCAGTTTACACACTGAGGGCCACATGTGTAAAAACTGTCTAGGTCTAAAACTCACTTTGTTGCCCATAATAACCAACCACCGCGCCCCTTACATTTCATATCGGGCTCAGGAAAAATCAAACGGGCGCTCTGATTGGTTGCTATTGGCACTTTTTGACCTAGACTTTTTGACCTAGACAGTTTTCATACATGTGGCCCTGAGTGTCTGTTGAGGTGAAAATGAGGGATTGAAGATTGCAGACTAAAACTTAGGGCCACATGTATGAAACTGTTTAGGTCTAAAACTCACTATTTTGCCCATAGTAACCTATGGGCAAAAAAGTGAGTTTTAGATCTAAACTGGTTCATACATGTGGCCTTTAGTGCCACATTTATGAAAACTGTCTAGGTCTAAAACTCACTTTGTTGCCCATAGCAACCAGAGCGCCCCTTCTATTTCATATAGTGCTCTAGAAAAAATGAGAGGGGTGCTCTGATTGGTTGCTTTGGGCCACAGAGTGAATTTTAGACCTAGACAGTTTTCATACATGTGGCCCTTAGTGCAACTTTTTCTTTTTTTTACTCAAGGTAACCACCAGCATATGTAAAAAAAAGTTTTATTCATGTCAAAAGGTGTCCATAGCATTTAAACACTGGGAAGGTTTTGCTTCTTTCCTAGTAGCAGCTCTTGGGTCGTTTTATAATCCTTTTAATCATTGTGCAGCAACAGTAAATAAGGTACTGATAACTGTCAAGATACCTATACATATGCTGAAATTAGGGTGTTGTAGGAATATATTAACATATCAATAGACAAACACATTATAAAAACACCCATATTAATCATAATCGTTATATCTTAAGAGCTAGATATTTTTTATTTTTAAATGATAGTATATACTAGAGATAAAGTGATTTGTAAGAGCGTTGCAAAGCAAAACGAGAGGAGCTGCCCATAGCAAACAGTTGCTTTTACCCTCCCAAGTTCACACATTAATAACTGTGGTAAAACTGGTCAATGTGGACAACGCTATTAATAGGGTCCAAAGTACCGGTAGCTGTGTGCAGACAAAAAAATGCGGGCTGGTCAGTGATATTAACGACTGCATGCATCCTGTGAAATCACTGCAGTTCTGTAGAGAAATTCACAGCGGTGTTGTGGAAAAAAAATCTCTTATGTGTTCGTCATTTCCTAGAACACTTTAGAGGATTAAACACATTACGTTGCTTTAAACCAGTAACCAGAAAACTAATAAAAGTGTCACTAGAGGGAACAGCATGATGACTCTACAATACATTTTGACCCCAAAATATAGGTTACCTTTCTGCAATCGCTGTATACTACCCCACGATTCCTGCCAGTCAGTCCCATGCATCTCAATTCTCTTTCAGACATACTTGTATGAAGGAACAGAAGCCAAGAGAATCTTTAAGAGAGGCTAAGCTGGATCTAGAACAACAAGAAAAGCACAAGTTACTGAGATGCTGACTCCAATACTGCCACTAGACGAAGAACAGCGTAAAACCACCATATTATTGGTTCATCCACTGTATATATTAAAGACAGAGTTATCAAAATGCCACTATTTTCTTTTTCAGCAATAAAGAGGATTGTTTCAGTACTATATATATAGTTCATATATTCATTGTAAAATGCAAGAGTATATTCAGGCTCCAGCATCTCAGGGTTTCAAGTTTTAACCTTGGGGTATTTCCACCACTTTGATGGCATATTGATAGGATATGCCGACGTAGGAGCTGCACCTATCTGGAGAACGGGTTCAGGAAAGTCCCTGTTGATTGCATTGGGAGTTTAGAGTACAGATGAGTGCACAGTGTACACAGAGCTCCCACTGAAATCAATGGGACAGTTCCAACCACCTCTCCATGTTGAACGGCCCATTGTCGAGATAGGTGCGGGTCCTATAATGGCAAATCCTATCAATATGTCATCAATTTGTTTGTTGAGACAAACCCTTTAAGTTAGTAACAGATTACAGTTCTCCTACATGTTAAGGGCTAATACCAGGGCTGTGGAGTCGGCAAGCCAAAGCCCCGACTCCGACTCCTCAATTTCCCAAACCTCCAACCTCCGACTCTGACTCCCTCATACATGACGCATGTTTAAGTGATAACTTTACTTTAGTAAAACGGTCCCATCAGGCTGTTTATCATCTTATGATACAATAATCAAGCTATTTAGGTAGAACAGACACTGACAAGCAAAAGGGTAACAATGTTTTGATCTTTTGAAAACTTGTGGGTAGAGTTGAAGAAAAAGTTGTATTTGTATCCAAGTATCTGATTCAGAGCCCAGAAGGATCCAGGCAGTGCTGAAAACCAAAGGTGGATTTCACAAATACTAACAAAATAATAAAAATTTACATTTTGATTTTTAGAAGCAAAACCGTAACAATGCAGTTACAGGAAAGAATCTGCAGAACTAAGCAGATGCTAAATGTTTGCAAGTCAAATTTATGTATAAGATAGGTAAGATAACTGTATATAAAATTACAGTAGCCTCATGTACAAAGCTGAGTGGAGGGTGAGCTATTGAGTCTGTAAGTCACAAGTTCAAAACATTGTTACCATTTTGCTTGTCAGTGTAAAATATATTTATTGGATATGACTTTAGAACACAAAACACTTGTAAAATATGCAAAACGCTGCAGGAACATTTATGGAGTCTATTAATTTGTTCTGAGAAATAGTATTGCCACCATCAGATCCTGCATACATGACCTCACATCTGATCTCATTATTTCCAGGCTAGAGAACGGCCTCTCTACACTCACTTGGGTTGGGGACAAAGCGGTGACCACAGGGGCAACATCTTTAACAATGTCATGGTATAAAGGAATTGCCTCAGCCACAGTCAGTTTTGATGAATGGTTGAACTCTTCTACTTCTTTGAAAGCAAGTGAAAAGTTTTGCTGAAATCTGTTTGCCATGGGAGCAGAATCTTTTCCCCTTGGGCGGCGCTTTGCCTGCTCCATGTCATCAATTACACTCCTCATGTGATGAGGCTGAAGATATGGGAGCAGTAGCACTGGCCGGACCCAATTCCTCTTGCTCTTAGCATCGAACTAACTGTACCAAATTATTATATATTTTGGGAGTCGGAGTCTGTCCATTTTATGAAGACTCAGACTTCTGCAAAATAGGCACCGACTCAACAACTCCAAAATCCTGTACATCTGCACTCCAAGTACTTATGGGTCTGTAATAAGAACCTTTGGTCATTCCAGGTATCACTCTATGGTGCATCCTTGTATATGCTCCTTCAGGCAATGCTTCCAGTTTGAGCCCATAGCAAATTACAGACTTTATGTTACAGATCACAACACACATCCATAATCTGGCGTGTGCGTGAAGCCCCAAGTAAGAGAAAAGCTGCTTTAGTTTTATTGTGACTGTTGTATCATAGTGATGCAGAAGGTAATGACATTGTAATTGCTAGAATTGTATAGATCATCCAATACTAGCAGATACAGGGAGCATAAACCATCTACACTGTGTCACATAAGATGACATCTCACAACAGGACTCAGGTATAAGATGTCTCCTAAATATAATAAAAGGGCTTTTTAAAGACATTCCCAGTCTTACCACCTCCGACTGTGCTAAAATATTTACCTCTGCAGTCACCACTGCTGCAACACTGTCAGAGCTCCAGATCGCCCCCCCCACCCCCGTCCCTCATTGATGACATCACATTCATGGATCACATGATGTTGCAAACAATTACTGACCTCTGTGGTCACATGTTGTAAATGCAGGCATGTGATTGGTGAGGCCAGAGATTGGTTGCAGCTCATGTGACCCATGAATGTGATGTCATCAGTGAGAGACCAGGGTGGAACACTAGAGCTCTGGCAGCGCTGAAAGAGTCGGATGGGAGAGAAAAGTATGGGACAATTTTTTTTATTTTAGCACAGTTGGAGCTGGTTGGAAAGTTTTTAAAAGTCTTGGAAAACACCTTTAACTCCTTACCTCAGACAGGAAGTAGTGAAAGCCATCTTTGTACACCTTACTGCATTGTTTGTACAATGCAATACGCTGTATTAACGATCACGCCCCCTAGTGGGCAAGCACCGTAGGGAACTCAATGTTAAAGTAAAAAATAATAATAATGTTTTAAAGTACAAAAAAAAATTAAATGTTGAAATCACTCCCTTTTGCCATTTTACAAATAAAGTTACACATAATTGGTATCACTGCATATAATAAAGTATGATCTATTAAAATATAACATAATTTATCCCTTGTGCTGCACACTGTAGAAGAAAAAAAATTCTAAACACCAAAATTGTGGGTTTTCAGTCATTTCACTTCCCCTAAAATTTGGAATAAAAGTGATCAAAACAGTCGCATGTATTTCAAACTGGTACCAATAAAAAGTACACTTCGGCCCATAGAAAATGCACCCACACTCAAGTCCATAGATAGAAGTACAAAAATGTTATTGGTTGCAGAAAATGGCGCCGTGGCAAAAATGTAAAAAATAGAAAATGCTTAGATTTTTTTACAGTACCAAAACATAACGAAAGCCCTAAATATTTGATATTGATGGATTTGTATGAACCTGTAGAATAGAGCTAAACATCAGTTATACTGAAGATTAAATGCTGTAGGAACAAAACTCCGCAAACATGGTGCAAGTACATTTTTTTCCCACATTTTGCCCCACTAAGAATTTTTTTTTGCGGTTTCACAGTATCTTCTATGGTATGATGAATGATACCATTAGAAAGTACATCTTGTACCACAAAATAAATGCCCTCATATCTCTATATAGATAAAAAATAAAAAAAGTTATGGATCTGGGAACGCGGAGAGGGAAAAACGAACGTGACAGAAAAAAATAGGCTGCGGCAGGAAGGGGTTAACAGTGGTGTCTCCAAGGAAATCAATGAACTCTGTTATGTTATATTGTGTACTAAGGACATCTGACAATTTTTTTCTCTCTGAGTACAATGGTGACAGAGCATGGCTGTTATCATCTACCTTTTTTTTTGATAATTTCTATGGTAATGAAAAACACCAGGATCTGAAGACTCTAAGCAAATCCCATATACAAGGGTCTAGATTTACAGTATGGAGTCATTATAATTCCTCTACCGCTATGTTCGACCCCAGAAAATGCTTCATTCGAGCATGACATTATTTAAAAAAAAAAACTTGTATGCAAATTGGACACAGTATTCAGGCTTTACGTGATAGATCCTGAACATAAAAAAATAACAGCGGACACCACATAACACATAAGCAAGGAGTGCAACTGGTGTGTAACAGAACAAATACAAACAAAAAGCAAGAAAACAACTACACCATAAATCAATGCAAACCCAATTGTAAAAATCAAAAAAACTAAATTCATTTATAACCCAACTGTGACATGAAAAACACTTAGAAAGGCCAATACTAATAAGTACATAAATACTACTAAATACATAAAAGTAAAACCAAAGCACAACAAAAATAGGTATCCAAAACTGTTTCATAAATCTGCATATCTGCATGTATAAGGATCTAGGAGTCCTAAACAGGTTAACCAAAACCTCAATGGGCTTAACATTGGATACAGATATAGACAAGGTATAAGACTGAGCACACAAAACAGCATTTTTATCCAGGTAGATGTAAAAAAAAACAAAAAAAAAAAAAAAACAATGAGGTACAAAGTCTAAAAAAATGAAAAACACCTAATATGATAAGAAACTCCCATACATAATGCACATTAAAATCCATGTGCAAAAGCTTGATTAAAACCAATATGGACCCCTGGTCATAACAGTGCAGTGGGCCCTCCCCAAATACTTTACGCTACCTGAGACCATACCTCTAGCCACCCTTAAAGGGGATGTATCGCTTCTTCAGTTCGTGTGTTTCATTGTGCTCTCAGCTTCTCAGCTCTACAAATTCAGGGGCGTTTGTTCCCCTCCCAGCTGGGTGTTTCTTAACTGAAGGGGGATGACATCATACCCCCCCTTCACTGATCATGCAGGCTCCCGAGCCCTCCCCCACCGAGTCCATGTCACTGTGCCGTTCTTCCAATGCAGTCTTATTTTGTAAGAGCTGTATGTTTACATACCACAGGCCTGCATTCAGTCTAGACAGTCTTCTATGAACTCAGAGCACTGATCTCTTCTCCTCTCAGCGCTGGAGGTTTGTTACGATTGAAGCCAGTCTTCTATGAACACCTCCAGAGCAGCACAGATATCCCTTCAATGTTTACACGCAGGAGCATTTAGGCATAGAGGCACAATTCTGCTGTTTTCTGATTGTAGAAACCCTGCAGTATTATTGTGTTTCTTCTGGCTGTGCAGAGTGAAATTGCTGTCAGTCCCTTACTTTGAGTGAGAGAGGCAGCCTAATGCTCCTTCTATGTTTGCATTAGGCACCGACGCACAATTCTGCTGGGTTGGGGGAGGGTTGTGGGGGCAGACAGAATGTAAATTAGTAGAGCCCTCAGCCAATGAAATGAAAGGAGGTGGGATCCGACCGGCACCGGGGAACAGTGTTTACAGAAACAGAAGATAAGGAAGACTGTGAAAACAAGACAGCTTTGCAAATGACATCCAATTGCAAAGTTGCTTGTTTTCACTGTCCCCTTATTCTGTAGACCATTTAATGAAATGATACAACCCCGTTAAGCACACTCAGATCATTACATCACCCACAGTGGGTTGCTTGTCGATTTTCAGACGGTTTCTAAAACCGACCAAAATACCATGCTGTGGGGACAAGCCCTAAGTTTCTTCTTGAAAAGAGCACCATAAGAAGGTGTGGGAAAACTTACAGGCCAAGCAATGCTCCATGGGAAAATACAACATATGGCTCTCTTTTTCCTAGACCTTATTTGCAGAGTCTCCTGTAAAAGCCCGCTTAGAGTATGTTCACGAAGTACGGACTGCAAATATGGTAATTAATAGCTCATGCTGGGGGAAAGAATTGACATGTCACTTCTTCCTGGTGCTTACGCACCGGGTAAAGTGAAAGTCTATGGGAGCTGCTACAGAAGTAAGCGCTGGCCAGTGCATACTTCTAAAAAACCCGGCATATTGTGGAGCATACAGGACACGCCGTAATATGCCATGTGAACATACCTTTAGTCTGTTAATCCTTACTAGATCATTAACATACATACTAAAGAAGAACAGTACACACAACTAACTCTTATAGTACCCACTGGAAACTGCAACACCATGTGAATATACACATGTGGATAAAACTGGTGGTACCCTTCCGTTATAGAAAGAAAACCCCACAATGGTCACTGAAATAACTTAAAACTGACAAAAGTAATAATGAATTTAAAGTTACTGAAAATCAACTAAAGAAAATCAGACAAGGGGGACTTCCGGGGGCGGGGCATCACGAATGGCCGCCTTTTACACAAGCTCCTGAGCCAAGCAAGCAATCCGGCTGCTATCTGCACCATCCTAGCTCCCAAGACTACCAGATCGCAAGAGAATAGCGACGGGACGCTGGGACTCTTGATTCTGGAGTTATTTGAAGACTCCCCGGAAGCCCGTGGCGGTGAACAGTGCCGCGAGGAGCCCGCATGTGAAGGCCCGGGCGCCATCTTGGCTGGCCACAACCTGCAAGCGGAGCTGCTGGATGAGGCAGAGCCCTGGCCCTGGTCCTGGCTCACTGCGTGTGCAAGATACGGCTGCGGTGGCGGAGGAAGCCCAAAGAGACCAGAGAGGAGCTGAGGAGCGTGGTGAAGCCGGCGGGAGAGCTCGTCATCGCTGTCCCGGACCCCACGCTTACCTGCTGAGAGACGCGCAGTGGGAGAGGAGGCGCTCCGTTACGGGAGCAGCAGCGGCGCGTGTGGCCGGAGGGCTCGGCGGGGCCCCGAAGTGTAGGCGCATAAGAAGATAGGAGCGGGAGACCGCGAGTGGCCGGAGGCACGGGAGCGCCGAGACAAACTGACGGCGCACAGCTGATAGGGCGCCAGGAGCCGGCGCCGCTGCCCAGAGCTGCAAGGCAGGTTCCATCCTGCAAAGAGATCAGAACGGTCCCACAGCGAGTAAGCACCCCACCAAAGAGACTCTGGACTTTGGGGTCTCAACACTCCTGGCCACAATAATAGGGGGAGGTGACTAGGAACTTTGAGCCCTGGGAGGGCATATGCTATTACGCCTCTACTGCTTGCCCACTGACTCCCTGACGACATTAACAGCTCACTGCAGTTCACAGCTAGGGAGTGACTCTGGTTAGTGTCATTGCCTCTACTATACAAGAGGTCTGCAACGTGGCATCGTTCAGTGGCCCTAATCCCTACTACCCAAGGGGCTTAGAGCATACATGCCAACTCTCCCGCTTTTGGCAGGGGGTCCCGCTATTTGGGTTCCCCCCACGCCCTCCCGGGGGAGTTGGCATTCCTCCCGCCGCCAGCAGGTTCTTTTAAATTACCAGGGGTTCTTTAAATTACCGCGGCGCAAGAGTAGCTACTCTTGCGCCGCCAGGCCGCTCCTGCAGGCGGGTGAAGCGGCCGCTGCGCCCGCTTCACCCGCCCGGAGTCTCACTGTGCGGGGAGGAGGCAGGAGGGATCGTTCCCCCCTCCCTCCTCCCCCTGTATGTCCGGTGCCGGTGTGCGCCGGACATACAGGTTTACGGCGCAGGGGAAGTACGCCGGGTTTCAAATCACTCCCCTGCGTCGCTGAGGGAGATCGGGCAGGAGCTTTGGGAGCGCTGCAGGACCTGGTCAGGTGAGTGGAATTTATTATTTTTATTTTTAATAACTACATGGGGGCTCTGCCTGGCTACTAAAGGGGGGGCATCTACCTGGCTTCTAAAGGGGGCACAGTGGCTACTAAAGGGGGCATCTACCTGGCTACTAAAGGGGGCATCTACCTGGCTACTAAAGGGGGGGGCATCTACCTGGCTTCTAAAGGGGGCACAGTGGCTACTAAAGGGGGGCATCTACCTGGCTACTAAAGGGGGCACAGTGGCTACTAAAAAGGGGGGGCATCTACCTGGCTACTAAAGGGGGGGGGCATCTACCTGGCTACTAAAGTGGGCACAGTGGCTACTAAAGGGGGCATCTACCGCGCTACTAAAGGGGGCACTACCTTGCTACTAAAGGGGGCACTACCTACCTGGCTACTAAAGGGGGCAACTACCTACCTGGCTACTAAAGGGGGCACCAACCTGGGTACTAAAGGAGCACTACCTGGCTTCTAAAGGGGCAACACCTACCTGGGTCTAAAGGGGGCATCTACCTGGCTACAAAAGGGGGCATCTACCTGGATACTAAAGGGGGCATCTACCTGGCTACTAAAGGGGCATCTACCTGGCTACTAAAGGGGGCATCTACCTGGCTACTAAAGGGGGCACAGTGGCTACTAAAGGGGGCATCTACTTGGCTACTAAAGGGGGCACTACCTGGCTACTAAAGGGGGCACTACCTACCTGGCTACTAAAGGGGGCAACTACCTACCTGGCTACTAAAGGGGGCACTACCTGGCTTCTAAAGGGGGCAACTACCTACCTGGCTACTAAAGGGGGCAACTACCTACCTGGCTACTAAAGGGGGGGAAATACCTGACTACTAAAGGGGGGGGACTAAACCCGCTACTAAAGGGGGCACTACCTGGCTACAAAGGGCACTACCTGGCTTCTAAAGGGGCAACTACGTACCAGGCTACTAAAGGGGGCCACTACCAGACAACTAAAGGGGGCCACTACCTGACTACTAAATGGGGCCACTACCCGACTACTTCAGGGGGCAACTACCTGGCTTCTAAAGGGGGCAACTACCTGACTACAAAGGGGGCAACTACCTGACTACAAAAGTGCAACTACCTGGCTACTAAAGGAGGCAACTACCTGACTGCTAAAGGGGGCAACTACCTGACTACTAAAGGGGGCACTACCTGGCTACTAAAAGGGGCAACTACCTGGCTACTAAAAGGGGCAGCTACCTGGCTACTAAAAGGGGCAACCCTACCGGGCACTAAAGGGGGAAAACTCCCTGACTACTAAAGGGGGGCAATTTAACCGGGCAAACCCAAAGGGGGGTATCTCCCTGGCTACAGAGGGGGAAAATCTACCGGGGCTACAAGGGGGGAAATTCTACCGGGCCTGAAAGGGGGGCCCCAAACCTGGTTTTGGGGGGTTTACTACCGGCAAAAAGGGGCTTTCTCCCCTGGTTTTCCCCCCCAAAAGGGCCATTATGCATTGGGGGGGGGAAGTGGGTGTGGCTTTTTGAAAGGGGGCGGGGCAAACAAAAAGATGGGCGGGCCATGTTTTTTTTTTCCCAAAGGGGGCGCACTACGGGGTGCCCCCCTTTTTTAATCCCCTGTTTTTTTCCTTTTTCAAAATTTGGGGCAACTATGCTTAGAGACCTGGCTACTGTGTAAACCCCCCCTATTTTTAACCTCCCCCGCTGCTTAAATGTATAGCATTTTTTCCTGAGTGCCACACACTGCTTTTTGGCAGTTAAAAAAGAAAATCAGTTTGGCCCCCTTGCTGGTAAAACAGCGATATGGCTCCTTCTACGGGCCCTGTTGTTGGTTTGGGACTCTTAAAACTAATTTTACTGCGGGAAAAAAAAAGATGATAGCTGCAAATTTAAATCTCCCCGCCCCCTTGCTGTTGAGTGCTCCCAAGGGCGGCTATGTGGGGAGAGGGGGGGCCTCGGGGGTTTCCCCTTTTTTAAATCTGTTTAAAAAAAACCCTCCAATAAAAATGAAAACCCAAAACCCTATCCACACCCAAAGAAAAAGTCACCCCTGAAATTGGAAAGAGGGATTTCCAAAACTTTTAAAACCGAAAAAACCCTTGTTTACCCTCCCACAAAGAATAAAATTAGGAAAAATTTTTGTACGGCCCTTTTTCCCCTCCAAAAAACGTCCCCGCTCTCGACGACATCGGGGAAAAAGTGCCGCCCCACCTCAAATAAGACAGCCTCAGCTTTTAAACAAGCTAAAACCCAAAAAAACAACCGAAAACTAAAAACCGCCACCCGGCACATTCCTTCCCGTTACGACGGGACCATTACAACTGCAACATCCCCCGGGTTACCCAAAACCCTTTGCCCCCCCCCAAGAGGGTGCAGCTCAAGCCTTGGCGATGGCCCCAAAGAAGTGTCCAGACTCATTCCCCTGTCCTGGAAAAAAGGGAATGGGACCCCCGGGCCCTCGTAAAGGGCGGCGTTTGGCTCAGACCCCCCACTAGCAATTCACAAAACGGGTGGAGGGGAGACCCGAAACCCGGGAAAACCGCAGAAAAAATAACATAACGGGCCCTTGATGGAAATCATCCACCCAAAAATTCGGTGATTGACAGCCTAAAAAAGGGAAAAATTTTTCGACAAACCGGGGAAAATTGGGGCCATGGCGCAAAAATCTACGATTTATTGGCACCCCCAAAAACGGCCCCGGGGGGCAGAGGCATTTTCCGGGTTTCCCGGGACCAAAAAACCCTGGCTCCCTGCACGGGGACTGGGACCCCCCCAAGGGAGACCCCCTTCTTTTAAAAAGGGGGTCCCCCGGGTTGGGCACCCTTGGGGGAAACAAAAGAGACAGACCTTGCCAGTTATTCCAAAATTTCCCCAAAACGGGAAACAAAACAAAAAAGAAGTTTCTTGGGGGCATATCGCCAAAAGCGCGAGCTAAAGAGGGGAAAATTTAACGTAAAATTTAATCTTCCAGGGTTTTCCCGCCACCAGGTTGTTTCCAAAAACGCAAAGCATTTCACCCGTCTGTCAAATCTACACGGACTCCGGAAATTTAAAGATTTCACCCCTGCTCTACCCAGCGAATTTTAAGAGTGGTGGAAAAAGGGGCGGGTTACAAATGACCTCCCCGGAGGAGGGCAATGAGGGGGCTTCCTTCCTAATGCACCGGGTTGAGGGTGCAACGTTGAGGGTGACGAGATTGCTATGTTGTTACCCTTTCAGATCTTTAGTTCTATAACATTGGTATTTTTTGATAGAAAGAATTATTCCCCCTTTTCTCTCTCCCCTCCCTTTTCCCCTTTTTCCCCCTTTCCTCCCCTTTTTCCGTCCTCCCCTACCCCCCATTTTTTCCCCAGCAAACCCTTTTTTTTTCCCACTTGCGGGGCAAAAGATAGAAAAAGAAACTGATTTAGTTCTTAATTTTTTTAGGTTATGTAACTTAAAAAATTTATAGGGGGTTTGCCCACCCCTCCTTTGGAGCTTTGGCTCCCACTTTAATTTTTTGGATTTTTCCTAAATTTTTTTAAGCGTTTTTTTTGGTTTGGGAAATTTGGGGCCTAAAACGGGGCCAAATGTTTTTAAAGTTAAAATGGGTCTGCTTTATGTATTGTTTTTGGTTATGTGCGGTGTGCTCCCCTTTCTCTCAAATTTTGTGCAAAATGGGTTGGTGGCGGGGGAAGGTGCGGCCTTTAAAAAGGGGGTGTGGTCCCCCCCTCCCCCCGCTAAAACGGGAACAGGGGGGAAGCTCTTTGGGGACGCCCCCTGGGGTTTTTCACTTTGCAGTATGCTCGCTCTTAAAGCATCCAACTTGGGACACGGGATGGTTTTCCCCCCTGGGTGGAAAAAGGGGGACGGGGTCCCGAAATTACCCTTAAATTTTTGCCCCCCCTGGAATGGGGCGGGCCCTAAAAAACCCTTTAAAACCCGCAAGGGGTCTTTGCACATTTTAAAAACGATCAAAAGGGGTTTTTTTCCCTATAAAAAAACAAAATTGGAAAAGGGATATTTTTCTTCCCGTTTAGAGCCCCCGGGGCTGGTTTCCACCGTTTTTGGAAAATTACCTTTTCCCAAAGTCGGGGGGGGGCAAAAATACTTTAGGAAGGGGGACACGGGAGTAAAAGAAGCCCAATATGCTGTTCCCGAAGGTAGATTTTTATTATGAGTTCCCGTTTTGGAATTCCCCATTTTACACCCTGTGCAATGTTTATCGCCGGGGTGGGGCGGAGTCGGGATTTTTTTAAAAATAACCCTCGCGGACTTTATTATCAAAAAAACCCACACCCCAAAACCTCATCCCTGAGGGGGGGTTTTTTTAAACACGGGTCCTTGCCCCTTTAGATTGGTTTAATCCAAAAAACCCACGGAAAGAAACTTTAGGGGTTCCCATTTGAGGGCCCTGGTCAGAAACCCGGGAAAATTGTTCGACTTAACTTGGAAGGGGCGGTGAACCCCCAAATTTTCCCCGACTTAAAACTTTCAAATCCCCCTGTCCATGCGTCTTTTTCCCCCCCAAAGATAGGGCCCTAAACCTTTTTGTTCACTTTACCCGTGTATCACGGGGGACATTCTCCCCGTTTTGGGGGGTCCGGGACCTTTCCCCCCCCCATCCGATTTCTCTGGGGGGGCCCGTTTTCCCGGGTTCGCGGGGAAAGCGGGAAATTTGGAGTTTCCCCAGCATTTTTTTTTCCCATCAGTTGATATTTTGGGGGACTTTCTAAAGTTTTCCTGGGTGCATTCTTAAAGGGTTAAATTGCGGCAAAAAGCATCAAATCCCCCGGGTTTTTTGTGGGCCCAGCAAAAGCTGTTAGGGCGGGGGACTAAAATCAGAAATTGTCAGCATGAAGCATAAAGCCAGCGCAAAAGTTTGGGGGAACTGAACTCCAGCTTGCGCCAATCCCGAACCGGTTTTTCATTGGACCAAACGGCCGCAAATAAACAGGCACTTTGTTAAAGGCCCAGCCCTTTGAATGCATTTCTACAGGGGGAGGGCTAAAGTAACCTACACATGCAGAAAAATTTTTCAGTTTTACGATGGGGAAAACAGGATGGGAAAATTTTTTGGCAAACAAAAGAAAAGCCATGGCGGGGCAGGCCCCCCGATAGCGGCAATAAAAACCCCGCCTCCACAGGGGCCATTTTGAGGGAAATCACGGGAACAAGAAAGGGGTTTCATTGAGTTTTTTTAAAGTCACTCTATGGAGCGGGCCCTGTTGATCTCCAGAAGGTGCCCTCCTTTTTAGATTCACTGTCAATCCCAAAAATTTTACTGTTTGACACGGGCTCCCCTTAGGCGGGAGACAAAAGAGGGTAGGTTGGGATGGGGTTTGAAGGGGTTTGGGCGAAAAAAAGCCCCCCGGGTCCAGGGGGGGTTTTTTTCGGCAAAATTTTTTTTAAAAAAATATTACAGAAAGAAATATCCCCCCCCCTTTGAAATTTTTTTATACTGGAATTTAACCAATCTACTGACATAGATCCTTTCCCAAAGGGACTCACCATTTAAAACTATTATTAAAACCCCAAAAAAAAGGACCCTACTTTGTTTTATTTTCTTATAGACCTATTCTTTTTTTAAATGGGTTTATAAGTTTTTAGCAAAGACCCGTGGCAAACTAGGATGAAAACTTTTTTGCCCCCAATAATTCACCCCTCGCAGAATGGTTTCATACAAATAGACATTCTACAAAAAATTTTCCGGGGGGGCTTAGCACCCCTTGCGCGGGAACCGGGGGGCGGAGGAGCACCCGGTGTCCATGCTTTTTGGGGGGGGGGGTTTTGGACACCGAGAAAGTTTTTCGAAAGGTTTCTTGGCCATTCCCTTTGGATGCCCCCCGGGTGGGTTTGGGGACCTTTCCCCCAGTTTCATTGCCCCTTTCACTCAAACTCCACAATGTCCCCTGCTCATCAACAATACATTATCCCCATTTATTGCCCTTTTTTTGGGGGAGCCAAGCTGGGGTGCCCCCTTCTCCCCTTACTATTAAATTGTTATTAAACCAACTCCTCTATCAATCACTCAGTAAACCGCTCTTTTTCAGGTATCCGGGCCCCCCACGGGAAAAACCAGGGTCACAGCGTTGCGGACGACTTTTTGGGCTGTGTTTTCGGGAACCCCCCAACGGGAACCTAGCCCCCATCCTTGTTGACATGAAGGCAGGGGGGGTTTTTTATCGGGCTACTTGATTAATGTGGGATAAAAGTGAGGAAGGTTTTTAAAGGGGAAACCCTCCTAGCCCTTTTGGCCCCCCCCCCCCAAGGATTTCACCACCCCCTTTTGGTGAAACTCAGCCTTAAAATATTTAGGGATCGGGTTTGGGCCCAAATTTTCCCAGCAATTTGTACTTTTCCCAAATTATGTCAAAATACTATGACAAACTTGAAAAAACTGTAAAGGGGGGGGGCTGCCTTCCGTTTCCCCTTTCTCTGGGGATGAAATTTTAATTTAAAAATTGGGGGGAATTCCCAAAAATTTTCTATTTTTTTTTTTACTTTGCTGCCTTTTTTCCTGCGACCGGAAGGACGAGAAACTAATAAATGCACAATATGGGAATTTTTATCGGGGTTAACAAGAGGGTGCGTATTCCGTTGGGTCATACTTCAAAAAGCGTAGGCCCACCGGTGGTCTGGGATTTCCTAATATCCGTCTTTATAATTTAAACGGCCCCGGGTCTTTCCCCCCACAGACCCGGGGACAGTCTACAAACGATCTTTAAAAGATACTCCTTGGATCAGGGGGAATGCTGAAATATTTCACCTTTTTAATTTTGTTCATTTAAACCCTACACAAAAATTCCCCCGGGGGTAAAAGATGATCAGCTGCTTAAAAACCAGTGTGGAGGGGGGTGGCGAAAGATTAGGCAAATTTAAAAAAAAAAAGAACTCTATTAAATTTCCCCTATTTTCTTTAAAAAATAACCCAAATTTTTTAGGGGGTAACCACAAAACCCTTTAGAATCTGGGGTGCTTGGGGGTTTCAACAAAAAAAACACTTCCTGCACCTTGGGCACAAAAAACTTATTTATTGCTGAATTCGATGCCTTTTTTGCTAAAAAACCCCCGATTTTTGGGTTTTTTTTTACAATAGTTAGCCCCCATGTATCGGAGGGGGAAGAAGGCACCCAAAAACCGGGAGATTGGGACGGGCCTTTGATTTGGACAGTTCTTTTCCCTCCCACAAGGAAAGGGACAGTTGTTTTACTATCTACAAGTTCCTTTTTTTAGGATCCCTTTAGTATACACCAAAAAAACTTTGGTCCCGGCTTAAATTTGGGATTATCGAGATGGTGATAATCTCCACAAATTTTGATATTTTGGAAAGGATTTTTTCTGACGCGCATAAATTTTTCCGGGGGGGGGGGTTTTTTGGGTTAAAATACTGAGATGTGGAGAAGGTAGACATAACACCTATCTAAACCCCTTTCAGGGGGCATCGGGAATTGGGCGGTTCCCCAAAAGACACTGTTTCAAATGTGGGGGACCCAGCAGCAGACCTCTACCATTGTTTGTGGAGGGGCCCCCTTTAAAACCCGGGGGTTCTGGGGCCACTTAAAGGACTAAAAGGGGGGCCAGTCTTTAAAATCTGAAATGTTTTTGCCCAAATCTTCTTGGGCATTGTTTTTGGTTTTAAAGGGGGGAAAGGGGGCTCAGGCACACCCAAAAGTGTCTAAGAAATTTAGGCCCTGTTGTGGGGGGGGCGGCTCGCAAAGATAATTTTTCCGGTTTTTGGGTTCAGTCTGAGGGGGCCCACCCCTTTAAATTTATTTTTAGAGTAAACTTAACTTTTTAAAGCACATGGACTGGGTTAAAGGGCCCCTCTGGGAAAAGGAGGCAAGGGGTAAAAAGTTCTTTGAGCCTTAAAAGGAGAAAAACATAGATACACTTCCCACAGACATAAGGGCCCGAATAAAACGGTTTCTTTGGGAACAAAACCCCTTGGTACCAGGGGAGACGGGTTGGGGAGGTACTGATCCGTCAATTTTTTGGGAAGCGGTCGATCCCTAATTTAGGTTATTGGCTTAGCAGGGAAAAGACCCGGGGGGATGTTTTTAATTTGCCCAAAGGTGAGCGTGGGGTGATTTTTTGCCCGTTTTGGGTTTTTGGGGGAAATAGTCCCCTGGTTTTTCTGGCGGGGGGGGGGGAAAGGGGTCCGCACACCCGACCTTCACTTGGGAAAAGGAGAAAATGGGGACACGCTCACTTTCAAAAAGTTATGGGTTTTGTTTGTAACCAATTTTTCCGCAGTTTTTTTTGAGGTGTGAAATCAAATTTAGAAAATTTGTGATAAGACTTGGGGTGATGTTTTTTTGTTAAAAAAAAAGAAAAAGGGGGAAAGCCCCTTTTTTTTTTAAAAGCAATTTAAACCCTTTTCCTTTTTGTTTGCTCGGAACATCGCTTTTATGTAATCCTTGTATACATACTGCTATTTTTCTGTTATGGCCCATTTAAGGGTATTGGGTTTAATAAAAAACAATTTAAAAAAGAAAAATCAACCCAAAGCTTTTGAATTTTTGGGTTTAACTGAAAAATTTAAAAAAACAAAAATGAAAATGGTCCCGGGCAAAAAAAGATTTTTGGGTGTCCTTTTAAATCAATATTTTGTTGCACAACCGTTTGAGGCAATCACTGCAAGCAATGTCTGTAACTCTCAATGAGACTCCTGCACCATCCACAGGTATTTTAGCTCATTCCTTGTGAGCAAACTGCTCCAGTTGTCTCAGATGTGAAGGTGCCTTCATGTCTAGTCCCTTTCCCCATTATTCAATAAGATTTGATCGGGTCATAGAAGCCACTTCAGAATTTTAAACCCCTTTCTTTTTTTCTTAGCCCTTCCCTTTGGGTGGTTTTTGCTGTGGGGTTTTTTTAAAACCCGGGGCAGCACATTTTTCTTTAGAATTTCTTTTGTTTTTTCCTTTAAAATTTCAAATTTTTAATCCTGCCCCGATTCAAAGCAGCTCCAAAACATACCCGAGCCTCTTCCTTGTTTAACAGCAGGTACAATATTCTTTTCTTTGTATACTTCATTTTTGCGTCTGTGAGTATAGAGCTGATGTGACTTGCCATTAAGTTCCAGTTTCGTCTCATTTGCCCAAAGGACATTTTTCCAGAAGTTTTGTGGCTTGTCAATGTGCGTTTTGGCAAATTGCAGTCCCGTTTTTTAATTATTTGCTTTCAACAGTAGTTTCTGTCTCAGTCGTCCTCCATTAAGTCCACTTTGGCAAAGGCAGTGACAGATGGTGCAATCTGACACTGATGTACCTTGACCTCTAATCTTCAGCTTTCATTTTTTCATCAATTTTTTCCCCTCACAGCCACATCCAAGGAGGTTGGCTGCAGTCCAACGTCAGATTTTCATTAGTTGATTTTCTGTAAATTTATTATTGATTTTGACAGTTTCAAGTTATTTTAGTGAACATTGTGGATTTTTCTTTCATTAACTAAAGGGTACCAACAGTTTTGTCTACATCCGTACATTGCATTAGCAATCACCCTGTTTTCTATCCCAAAATGTGTCCAACCTGTCCAGCAGAATTTATCTCAATTTGAAATTCATGTATCTTATACCACAATTGTCAGTGCTTTCCTAATAGAGACTTGGGGCATACTGGGATTTACAATCCATACTACTAGTACTGTTTTTTAGTGTAGAAATGGCCATTCCAGTGTTCTGAGTCCTGTCTGTAGAATAATGTAAAGCTCAAAAATAAAATGGGGACTTTAGTGGTTTTATTTCCATTCCTCTGCATAGCTGGTACTTGTCTGTATTACACTGACAAAGAGTGAGACATAGAGATAAAATCATATGACATATCCTAAAGAGTCAAGGAAGGAGGAACCAAGGAAACAAAGGTAAACTGAGCATCCAATATACAGACAGTCCCTGGGTTACGAACAGGATAGGGACTGAAGGTTTGTTCTTAAGTTGAATTTGTATGTAAGTCGGAAGAGGTATATTTACAAAGTGTAAGTCTGGCACAAAAGTTTTTTTTTTAGTTTTGTATAGTGCAGGGAAGGGTTTTCACATTTGTTTTGCGGTCTGTGCTCTTGTTAACAAGATTTCACCTCATGTGCTGCTGTGGCATGCTGGAACTTGTCGTTCCACAGCTACTATCTGCTGTGGAACATGGAACCTCGAGTGCCAGCATGCCACATAAGTCTCCATTTGTAACTAGGGGACAAAAGTAAGTCGGAACGGTGTAAGTTGGGGACTGCCTGTACACTTAATGGGGTTATGCTATGAAGAAAATGGAAAGATGGCTGTGCTTGTACAGTTCGCCACGTTAATTTCTATTGCAGTGAGAATATAGTTGAGGGAGTTTGCTCGGCTATATTTGGAACTTCAACAGACATGAATGGGGGAGAGATGCGCAAGCACGCCCATCTCCACATTCCAAGCAAGCTATGAGTCAGCTTTGTGGCAAAAAAAGATAAGCTGCTAGTGCCCCATAAGAATAAAGATATCTATACCCATCTTCCTCTGGTCTTCGTTTTACTGTGGTCTTTATCCGAATTGGGACGTCACAGCTGCAGCCACTGATTGGCTAAAGAACAGCTCAGACCGGTGATGCAAGCAGTGGCACATGACAGCTGCAGCCAATGAGTGACTGCAGCGGTGATGTTGCCATTTGAAAGTAGAACTCAGTAAGGCTATGTTCATACGGCAATAATTGCGGGACGTATTTCACCCGCAATTACGCCGTGTGCTCGGGAGCAGGGGTGGGGCGGGGGGCTGGCATCCCGCCGCCCCCATAGACATTCATTATTCACGGGGTATATACCCCGTGAATAATTGACATGTCACTTATCTCCCCGCTCTGAGCATTGTACAAGCAGGAAGAGGAGACGTAATCCATAGTTCTCTATGAGAACTGGGGATTACTGTAATGACTGGGACGTATCTCGCCCCTTATTTAGCACAGTATGGCGTGAAATATGAGGCGAGATACTTCCCAGTTTAAGCCGAGTGAACATTGCCTAAAGAGAAGACCTGGGAGATCAAGCGCCGGAAAAGAGGAACATGAGTATAGTGTTTTTTTTTTTTTTTTATGGGGTATCAGCAGCTGTCCGCTTTTTTTTATAAATCGGACAACCGATAAAAGGTGTTTGTCAGGGAGTCTTAATAACTGAACAGATGCTTGGCCATCAAGTTCAAGTTTAAACATTCCCATGTTTGCAATGATAGTCTAAATATATCTGAGAAAAGAACTTTTATCAGTCATGCCAATGAATTAAGTGTCTGCTTTGCAGGGTCCTATCTTAGCCGCATAAACACAGAAACGAACCAGCAGCACTCTGCAGACACCAAATGACAGACAGACACCGAATATATGGCTTATTTCAAAGTAAATTTCTGCTATATCTACATATGTAGATATGAAAATGTGAGGCTCTTAGCGCACATTTTGATCAAACATGGGGGCCCCATTCCCAAATGCAAGTGGGGCTTCATCCAGGGGGGACCTAATCTATACAATGTCACCTCTCTCCATGCCTAGATCAGGCCTCCATACTTCCCAGCTGTATCAGTTGAATGGATGGGTGGAGTATACAACCAAAATGGAAGCAGCCACTCACATTAAACACTTAAAGGGGATGTATGCTTTTTTAGTTCGGGGATTCATACTGCTCCAGCTGGCAAATTTTAAAATGCGGGGCGTTTCTTCCCCCCCCCGCGGGGGAAAATCATCCCCTTTCACGTGCATGGGCTCCCGGACTCCCCCCCCCCCCTCTCTGAGTCTAATGTCAATGTGCTTTCCCATCATTTATTTTTTTAAGGGCTGTATAAACCACCCCGGTGCATTTAATCTAGCTGAGCACTGATCTCTCCTCTCAGCTGGGATGGTTCAGTTAAAACAGCTTATGAACTGGCACGACTCCCCCTTTTATGCAGAAGGTTAGGCACCGGGACAAAACTGTTTTGTTTTTCTCATTTTAGAATCTGTTGCAGTCTGTTTCTCCGGGGGTGGAAGAGAAAAAGCTGCAGCCCCTAACTCGGTCAGGCAGGGATTACCAAATTGTGCTTTTCCTGATTGTGTAAGCCCTTCGTGTAATTCTTCAGTGTAATTTTGTTTTTTCTGGCTGTGTAAGTAAAATGTTGGTCCCTGATGAGAGACCAGGAATGCTCCTCATGAAATTGCCAGGGGGTCAGTGTAAAAGCTCTCATAGTGAAAAGCAAAGGGGGAGGAATCAGCAGGTTCCCCAGGACTGGATATCAGTGTAAACAAAAACAAAATAAGGAATACTGTGAATCAAGACAGCTTTGTAATGACAT